>STHB01024292.1:0-11418 GCA_018908115.1 Anopheles rivulorum
TTCCTATGAAAAGCGTTCAATAGCGCATTTAATTGTTTTTTGTTTTTATTACCCAATCAAGAAGGATATAGACCTTGTGAAAAGATTTATTAACCTCATCAATTAAAAATCAAATACGGCAAAGGCAGAGAGAGATATTTTAGAAAAAAGCTATCTTTCACAAACAGTGCCCAGCCCAGTCAAATTCGCTCTCTCTCTCGGGAGGGTTCGAATGTAAAAATTGGACCCAAAAAGCACCATTGGCACCCAATTCAACGAAATCCTTCGCCTTCGTTCTCGGTGATGAACGAAGCTCAAGTACGGTTACGGAAGTTCGTCGTCATTGCCGGAACGAACGGATGCCCGTGTTGATATAATTATGTTGTGAAGTAATTTATTTTTTTAATGGGATTTAATTTATCCTGATTCCGGATTTGCATTGGTTTAATTCCTTTTTTCTCTTTCTCTCGTCAGTTGAATCGAGTGAGGGATAGGGGCCTTGTGGCACAGTGTTGACCATTTTGGCCATCGTGGCAGGGGGGGGGATGATTTTTTTGTTTTGTTATTTTTTGTACGGATGGTCGTCGGTTTGCGTGAACGGAGGCCTCAGCCATTTCACCAACGGTATCGGTACAAGGTTTGGGAATATGTTCGTACGTACATGGACATGGTAGTGAAGGACAATTTTTGTCGACCGGGTTAATGTTGTCAATGCCTGTGCCACATCCTGTTTCCCTTCCATCGTCCCCATCACAAACCCCCTATCCCCCTCCCCCCTCGTCCATCCTCGCTTCTTTGTGCTGAAAATGCACGAAAAGCGCCACTGTCACTGGGAAGAGAAATTCCTCACAACACGGGCATGGACATTTTGTTTCCTTCCTTCCAGTTTCTGGCTTGCTTCCGTGCTGTATGTTTGTTTGATGGTGGTGGTCGCACAAAAAAAAAAACCAAAAAAGAAACGTTGGCAAATTGCTGGGGTCTACGGACAGCCGAAACGACACCCTTGTGGCTCGTTAGTTCCGTCGGTTAATGAGGAACCGTCGCATAAATTGGACAATAATGGGCCCGGCAGATGGTTTCAAGTGTTCTGCGATATATCGTGTCGGTGGTTTTTATCCCGCAGCCTGCCAGCCACGAGCCTCGTGTCTCTCTCCCCCCCCCCCCCCCCCCCCCCCCCCCCCCCCCCCCCCCCCCCCCCCCCCCCATTTCCCACCCCTCTTCCCAGCGTGATGGTGGAAGAGGAGCAGAAGCATGTTTTAAAATGACTTCATCAGTGCCCGCAAACGGAATGTTTTGTAGCGAGGCGAACGGTAGCCAAAGTATGTTTTAGCATAGTTGCTAGCGTTCGGTGCATGAAATGGCGTTGCCTTGGAGCACGAAAAAACATCCTCCAAAAAGGTCCATCCGCCTGTAGCCGGCGTGGAAGCTTTGGCTTGAGCCGGGGCCGACGATTCGGATCACATTTGATCCTATCTTCAATCCATTCCCGGCGAGCTGTGGTGCAAATTGTTTGTTTATTACAGTGCTGCAGACGGCTCGCCAGCATTCCAACAGCGAATGTGCTGTGCAAGCTGTTTAGCGATTTTTAGCGGGTGGCAGTTGGGAGAAATTAATTGTTTGTAATAACTCATAATTCAACCGGACCGGGTTCAAATCCCATTCGGACCGTCCCCCCGTAGCACGGTCTGACTAGCCTGCTACGTGGTAAAATTAGTCTAATACGGCCTGTTCCGTGCTAATATACTTAAAAAAAAAAAAAAAAAAAAAACTCATAATTACTGTCCCGGGAGCGTTGAGGGGGCAGAACTATCCTTTGGTATTGAGTGTGGCATATATCACTATTAGCCAAGTTTCTGCTTGTATATGAAGTTTTCGTTTTGCATTTGGAAAGAAAAGAAAATAGACAGATTTAATGAAGAAATTGTGATACATTTTAGTGAAAGTATTTTAGAAAGAAAACTGTTGCAAATGCTACACAACAGCTTTCTTTTTTGAGGTTTACCTCTCGAAACCCATCTTTTATTGGCGGTTGTTTTATTGCACCACACAAGCGTATGCATCTTCTTCACAGCGACAGACAAGGGTGAACCGTACGAAACACCCAACCACTCCACACAGCGGTGGTCAGCAGAAATGCGCAACTTTTGCAACGGTCACGGTTCATGTAAAGCTCGACGAACCGCAACCGAATGGTGAGGAATCAACCGATTTCTGTTGCTGTTCGTTCGCGCTGCTCCCGATTGCTCCCTTTTAACAATCGGAAAAACAAAACCGGGCAGTAAAAAAACAACAACACACATTTTATAACCTTACCGGTAAGAATCGGCAGTAAAAATTGCACAAGAAAAACAGGGGCGAAAAAGACACGCGGACACGGCACGCGAACCGTCGATAAGCGCTGGATCGTTTCGTGGTTCGATGGATCTCTCTTACGAGCGATCTCTTCACCGATGGACGTTCGTGTCGCCATTTTACGGGCTGGGTTGTGGTCGGCACCCCGGGCACCCCGTAGTTGACCGTGTGCGAAGTCGTTTTATGAGCTGCTAGCTAGGTCCGGCTTTTATAGCCTCGCTACCGTGGAGGTTTCGATCGGTTCAAGATAAGCACGCCGCGCAAATGTGCAACATT
This sequence comes from Anopheles rivulorum, assembly GCA_018908115.1. Classification (NCBI taxonomy): domain Eukaryota; kingdom Metazoa; phylum Arthropoda; class Insecta; order Diptera; family Culicidae; genus Anopheles; species Anopheles rivulorum. Next base: position 2,608 of record STHB01024292.1, read on the forward strand.
GTTCTATTCGAGTCGAAAACAAAATTGATATATCCATTCGATTTCACGTCGTAAAGTCGAAACAGATAAAGGTGAGTAACGTGTGGCTGTGCTACAAATGGTTGAATTTTACCAGCGCAATAGGTCAAGGCATCCGGCTGCACGTGGTTTCGGATGTCTAATCATTGCAGCAGAAGCAAAGGCAAACGTTAGGCCACCATTTGCGCTAAAAGCGTTGCTTCAACCGATTTACCGCGGGTGGGAGAAAACAAACGAACCTCAACATTGTTAACCGAGCCACAAACAAAAGGAAAATGAAATAAAAAAAAAAGATAGATAAATATGCTCAATCGGATGAGACAAACTGCTCCTTGTGCATAACGAGCTCCCGGTGCGCCTGCAAATCATCGCCCAGCATCGTCTCGAACCAGTTGCGGTGCCCTGGTTGCACAAGTTGCTGTTGTGGAAAACTAGGTTTCGCGTTCGCCCTGGGCGGGAAAACTTTCACGGCGGCCACATAAATAGAAGGCAAAAAAGAGAAGGAAAAATGGGAGAAAAAATCCCCCCTTCATCCTAGTTTCGACCGCCACAACGCGTGGGAAATGATTCGTGAAGTGAATCCGGGAAAGGGATAACCGCACGGTGCTAGATAATCGTGTGTGTCTGTATCGAGTGGCAGCGATACAAACCTGGGCTGCGTGGTAAAAGGATAAGTGAAAATAAAGAATGACTAATAATCCGTAACGCATGCATAGATGCGGGTAGGAATGCATCCTGGGGCTGGTGCTTTTTGTGTTGCTGTTGTTGTATAAAAAGGATCTGTGCACTTGCATCGGTGGTTGCCTGCTGCTGTTGATTTTCTGCGGTAGGTGTTAGCATGTTGCAGCGAAACCATTGGAATGTGGTTACCGGGGTGAAAAGTTTCTTTTTTGCAGCCGAGTTTAGCACGGGCAAGCTAGTTGTTGAGGTTAGCTTATTGCTTGTTCGCGTGTGAATTAAATATATTTTCATAATTCGCATTTTTGTATGCATGCTCGCGTTGTTTTATGGGTAAAAATTATCTGTAATCTGGATTAGATTTTCTTGGAATAATGTTATTATGAAATTTTCTAGTAAAATCTCATTACATTAAGTGGAAAATTTATTATAGAAAACATGAAAGTACATAAACAATTTGAAGTACACACTAGTAGCAAATAAGTACGTGTTAGTACACTGTCAGTGCTGTGGTTACGATCAAGTACAAACTCGCGAGTATAAACGCGCTCATTTTGACAGCTGATTGTTTTGAACCGAAGACATATTTACTATATTTTTGGAATTCAAATCGCTTTATGAAAAATATAGTAAATAGCGCAAGTAACCACCTTCATGCTCATACGATCGTACTTGATATTAATTTAAATCTTTTTTTTGTGTTTTTTATTATATTCTTCAAATGACAACCACAACAAAGAACGAAATTTTCAAATCGTCGGTGATTCAGGCTTACAGACTAAAGACTTCAGATTAGTTTGTCCTAATCGTCCTATAAATTCATCTTAAAATTGGGATAGAAAATTGAATGCGAAATACACAAACCAATTCGGCAAATGAAAATCACATTTCCACACATCAAATGCACATCATCTATTAACGCGCGCGCTCTTCATTTGGAGATTTGGTTCACGCGAAATGAAGTGCACAAACCTCGAAGATCATTAATTTACCACCCGACAGCAACATGTTTGCTAAACAGCTGATCCATTCTAGCTTGTGAATGGTTCCGCAAGCAAGCAAGCAAAAAAGAAAAAAAGGCAAGGTAACAAGTTATTTGCATAAGAAGTAATTCATTATGACACCATACGTGAAGCGAATCGAGAGCATGTCAGTAGAAGCGTACAGATCTGGGTAGGCCCGGTTTTCCGTTTTGCCAGCTCAAATGTACGGTAAAACGCGGCTGTAAAACGCGGAAATGAAATATTCATCCGTGACCCATGGATTGCAGTTGCAAACTGGGACGAACCGTACCAAGGCACACAAACATGAGGTGTGTGTGTGTGTGTGCTGGTTGACATTTGGAAAAATGAGACAGCTCGCGCGTTCTCGACCGGATTCAATTCCAGTACGTGATCCATTTCCGACATCACGGTGGCCTTTGGAGTGGGCCCCAGGATTGTACCGGGCACAGTGTGCTATTTATATTTCGTTTCGTCCAACGAAAGATGGAACACCTTTCCAGCGTGGTTGGATGGGATATTTTTGAAGTGTTTGTGTTTGTGCTGCCTGTAAGCGCAACACCTTCGAACCGGTGAGAACCCGGTTCTCGAGCAGTGGTTCGTGACGGTGCACAAGCAACACTGACATTGCCGTAGCATAATCTCGACAGCTTACGGATGACTGTTGTGTTATTGTTGTTCGGCTGCTTTCGGCGAACCATGTGGAACTAGAGCCAGTGGAAATGGAAAATGTACAAACATCTTCAAGAAGAAGGAAAAATGGAACGGAAAAACGGACCCAACTTCAAGATCAGCTGGACGGGAAGCTGAAAATGTTCGAACATTCGACAATCTTCCCTTCGGGTTGGAGGAGTCGATCCTCACGGCCATGCACACACATACATATAACGGAATCGGTGAATGATAGAACGATGTCGTTTCGGCTGATGAGAGTACATATCGTGCATAATTTATCATTCGTGCAAGTGGATGCACGATCTAAAATCTCGCCAGCCCACCGCCCGGTTGAGGGTGCTCAAGGCAGGGTGGCAAAAGTCCCTTTGGGATAAGCGATGGGTCCGAGTGTGGGGAGGGGGGAAGGATGATGCTGTATGTTCTGGACGGTGTGTTTTTTTTCTACGACGTCATCGTCGTTGCTTGTTTACTGCGAAGCACAAAACACAGTTAGCAGGATAAAGCTGCTTTTTTCGTGTGTGAGTGTGTCATCTGCATCTGAACAAACAAAAAAAAAACCCGGCATTTTGCTCAATTTGGAGAGGATACGGCACTAAGCAAAACAACAAAAAAGCACCATTTTCCTCTAAACAACATGAAAAACAAGGAAAACAGTCACAAAAACAAATGTGTGTAACACGTTAGACCCGCGCTTTGTCGCAAAGGTTTGTCATCGTGTTTGTCGCGCGCGCGTGGCAAAATAAAACTTCTGCGTCACTCGTCGACAACAATCCATGAAAGGAGCGGCCGTTTTTTTATGTGTTCATCCCCCATCACACATACAGCCGGGGTCTTGTGTGTGTGTGTGCTGTCTTCCAGCCGGAGCGACACTGCTTTCGATTGTTAGTTTGCATAGCTAAGCATATTTTCACCGATGAAGCTGGGACAATGCGAAAGGAAAATCACACACAAAAAAAAAAACGAACCTTCCAAGCCCTCACGCTTGCCGAAACATGTTTGGCGGTTTTGCTCCCAAAGGAGACGTTTATGTTGCTGCTGTGCCTGTTTTTGTTTTTTACGATGTGTTGAATATTTCACATTTTAATTTCGAACGTTTTTCAATCCATCAGCTGCTAACGCGGTTGCGGTTGAGCGTATTGAGGGAAGATATTGTGTGTTTTTTTTATTGTTGTTGTTCTGGTGTGGATGAGAGATGGCGTGGCATGAATCTGGGGGTTTCATGTTAAATTTTTAAATAATCCTTCTTTAATCTCGAGCGCTATTTGAAGGTGTTAAACTGTAGCGCCATTTGTCAATAACAAAAGCGAAGGAATTTCGCCGACAATGTTCTTTGGTATTTTTATCATAATATTTATTGTGTTACGAGAAGAGTAATCTTGTGTAAATGTTAATAAAATCGTTTGAAAGTGTTTAAAATTTTCATAAAAAAATCACAATTTAATTTGAATTATTTTGTAGAGGACGCTTTTAATTACAAATAATATGAAAAAAAAAACTTCTGAGAGACAATATTCAACCAATAAATTTTCCAGATATGTTAAAGTAAACTCTCTAATGAACGGTTTTTTTGTTATTGTTGTCAATCTTTACGACGAGTGTCTTATCTATTGTTGCTCCGCAAAACGTTAAGCTAAAATTAAACCCCGTTTGCTGAACAAAGCACCATTTGAAGAAAGTGTTCGATGAGAAACTGACTATGTATATCTCTCTCTCTCTCTCTCTCTCTCTCTCTCTCTCTCTCTCTCTCTTTCTCTCTTTACAAGTAAATTGTGCCGATGGTGACCGGTAGTAACGTCTTTGTTCGGCATTGTGCAAGTAATACAAGGGTGCCCCAACCGGACTGGAGGTCCTGCATCCAGGAAACCAACTTTTACAGCAGGAAGCAGCAAACTTTGGCTCAGCTGAAGCAGAGATAAGCTCCGACGGAGCTTCTAGGTTCGGAAGGTTGATGAAATCTTGCCTCTCCTGTCCCATCTTTCTTCCACGTCTTCCCCAACACTGAAAAAAGGACACCCGAAATACAAATCCGTAACCGTATGCCAACAATCGGTAGTATCCCCACAAAGTATCTTGTTCCCTCCATGGCTTCAGTTCCGTGTGGTCGGAAAATGGATGTTATGCTTTGGAGCAGGGTTTTTATTTTATTTTTCGTGTGGGCGATGTTTTAAGAAACGGTTCCCGGGTCGGGATCCACACAACAACAGGACACTTGATGCCAGATCATGGTCGTTGATAGGGATGCCTGGGTAAGGAGAATATCCGGGAATATCTTCTGGAATGGATCGGCGATGGATTTCATCCATTCCACCATCTTTGTTAAGGAGTCAGCTTTAGAGTGGAGGGAAAGCTTCTTGCACTTGGCGAACACGTTGCTTATGGCGCAGCGGACGGGCAAAATCAGGTGCAGATGAAACAGGAAGGTCACATTGAAGACTGGAAGACTTGCAACACCCAATGAAGTGGGTGTTGGGGGATGTATGTTGTGGTGGGCGAGTAGAGAGTAAAGTTTGTTCGGTATTATTTCCCCGATAGTTTTCTCAGTACTGCCGATGCAGTTGCTTCCTGCAAAGCGGAGTTAAAGTCCAGAACCTGAAGCAGTGCACCGTTCGTTGGTCGGTTGGATGAGTCGCGTTTGTTTAGCTCAGTGTCAGTGGCGAAGCGACAACAATCGACAGCTGTCGTCGGGAGCTAGAAGACACACATACATACAAACACACAAACACAGGGTCCTCTGGTCCTGGCATGTGTGCATGGTGGTGCCGATGATAGCGTTACAAATGAAATGCTCCGGATTGTCGAATGCTGTTGGATCGGAAATTGCAATCCATTCATTTATTCCATCTGCTCGATTGACATGATTAAAGGGGGGGGGGGGGGGGGGGGGGGGGGGGGGGGGGGGGGTGGTTGGTTGAACCAAAAAACTTTTCCCCAGTTGTCGTCCCATCGTGTGGCGATGTGGTTGTGGCTGTAATCGGTTGTGAAAAGAATTTTGGGGGTGCTTGTGTTTCGAGGAACACACAAAGAGATTAGTTCTGGGCATGGGAACTATTGAGTTTTGGACAAACGAAAGGGCACACATACATGAACACGTTTGCACGTTAAAGGAGTGGAGTAATTTTGGGAAGTCGGTGTGTAGATATGTGTGTGACTCGGGATTTAAAACTCCACCAGGGTGAAGGTTGCAAAAGCAACATGTGCAAGCAAGGAGGACGCCAAACAAGACGTGCATGTAGCGATACAATGAGTTAAATAATTTTTCCCACAAGCTACTCTAGCTGCAGTACCAAGACCAGTACCCAGAGACGGTTAACCAAAAAAAAAAACAACGGGGCGAATGGGCGAGAAGGTTGGGCTTAGTTGGGAGGATTTGTATTGCGGATTATAGGAAGGATTTCGGTACAGAGCGTTCGCTTAAGGGCACTTTAGTTGATTTAAAAAGTAAATCATTCTTCCCTTCGGGCAACGGATGACCGAGTGGGGTTTCGTTGGGTGTATCGTACTACATGGGAAGACATTTTCATTAGGAACTGCATGGTGCACTTATCGAGAAAAGAGATGAAAAAACACCCATTTGGACCAGTTTCACCACACAGTAGACAGTAGACAGAAAGTGATTTTGTTTTTAACGTGTAACGAGAGGTTTAAGTGCAGTCGGTCATGCTTAAACAGATTGCAGTCTGAAGGAAACTTCGGTTTCGATCAGTTTCGGCATGTTTCGAAACTGGTTTTAACATGACAAAACATTTTTAAATTATTTCCTGCCACACCACATTCCTTTGCTTTCTTAGAAACGCTAATCGATTGCTTTCAGTATCTTAGTATTACCAGGAAATTGTTCATACCTCACGACTGAATAGCATAATTGAAATATTTTATAGCACAATACCATAATCTCAATTCACACACGGGCCTCCACAATCACAATCGAAGAGCTGATTAATGTCGCACAATAACAATAGCACAGCCGGCCAGCACGCCCATAATGACCGGTGGTCGATAATTTATGCTTCGGAGTTCGGGCATGAAAAAAACAAACAAACAAACCATTCTTTCCGATGCTGTACCGTGCACAGCCCGGGACGGATGATTGAATCACCTTCCAATATCTAGTGCCATCCCGAAGGCATTGGAGGCGAAATTGAGATTAAGTCGATGGATTGGGGAGGGAGCACACACATACGCATCCCAGTCGTGATAGTTTTGCGGTGTTCCGGTTGGGGCAAACATTATCTAGCATAGCTCACCTGGGAGCAGCAGTTTCGGAAATGCCCGGACACTGTACGGGAGTGTCCCGCCGGCAATTAATCTCGATTCAATTGCCAATTTTGCGCCGGATTTTGCCAATGTATGGGCTCCGGGGCTGGCAAGCTAAGACTTATTTCTCGCCGGAGTACTTTGCGGCCGATGGGCGGTATGCGAATGATTTGTCCTTTAAAGGTAATGGGGATACGTTCTTTAAGTACGGGTTCGTATCGCCAGCTCCCTCGAGGAGCTCATTATGGTTCGCTACAAAGCAGCATTAATTATGGAGTTTCGGCTACAATAAATACGGACACTGGGAAAACGGCCCAGCCTTTCCTTGGGCATCGGTAGATTTCTGGCAAGCGAAAATTATGATAATAATGTGCTGCATCAGCACTGGCGAATCAGCACCACGGCAAGCCCCACAAAACGTTGGTTTGTTGGCCACACCAAAACAGTGTGACAATACAAACATGTCCGGCTGGAGATTCTTACACCTCTGCCGGGGACAGGCATCACAACGAACGTTCTAGCCGAAGCTAAATGGCTGTGCAGGCCGTTGTGGAATTTTGCAGCCCAACCCAACCGCACTATCGGACAGTAATTAATGATTCAGCTGTGTTTGCAGATTTTCCGTCGTCCGAAAGCTCCAGTTCAGCAGGGAAGTTGTCCTGGGGGGGAGCAGGTTAAACCACTCCGGTAAGGACCGGTTTCGTACGACAAAATGTCCGAACGAATAATGACCGTTACAGCAAACCTCTAAAAACCTCAAGAACGTACCAAAACCCCGGGGCCACAACTTCCTGGGTTGCATGGTTGATGAGGTTTTTGTAAAGGAAATACCAGGCTTTCGTTGGACATTGAGGTAGGTGACGATCGGAGGTGGATAAATTTAACTTAATTTAAGAGCTTTCATAGAAGACTTTCACTCAGTAGAATAGGGGATGAATGCATTTAAAAGCATTCGCAATCTTGACAGCCGCTTAAAATCGACCTCTTATCCACCTGGATTGTGCAACACATCGCTTTTGCAACACTTCACTTATCGCTAACCCAGTGCTTGATCACTTTTACTTTCACCGAACGGTGTTGTCATTCGACAAAAAGGACGCGCGCGCTGTAAGTTCGCTTGTAACTAACCCGCGGTTCAAAAGGCAACAGCGCGCCGTCACTTGCTTTAATGAGCGCATAAATAATACGCTGAAACGTGTATGCGGTGTGTTAAATTCGATTAACAGCCTTAGAAAGAAGGAGCAAATGTTGTGTGGCAAAGCACAAACAAAAAAGTGAAAGCCCCAAAAGGTGACGGTAATGCGTTACGCTTGAATGGATCAGCTTTGGGGTGGGGGAGTATAAATCATGCATCGCAATTGAAACTTCATTTATAGTCGCGAATTAGAATGCTCGCTAAGGTTGAAGATTAGCACTAAGACGATATAATCGCGTATGAATAGTTTGTTGCGCTTTAACGCCGATTTATGGATTTAATTTTAAAGCGAAAAAAAAAGGTTAAGGAAAAAGACATTCACTTAATAATGTACTAATCTATCGCTTCTCGGCCTAAAGGCTAAGATGCAAGTGTCTAACGGACACATAAAAAACAGTAGAACGTCGATTATCCGGACATATGGGGACCGGCCGTATGCCGGTTAATCGATTTTCACGGATAATAAGATCACCAAATTTTTATGTCATGAACGTCACATCATGTCGTTTATAATGTATAGTTTGAGTATGGAGATGAAATATCAGCGTATTAAATTATTATTACTTTCTAAATAATATTTTCAGAGGGACTTTGCGTAATTTGTGATTCCTGGATCATCTGGTATATACAGTATACGTCCTACTGTTTATGGTTCCAGATGGTTTTAAATAGAAACTTTAAAGGCAAATTAGTTGAGTCATCAAACAAGCTTTATCCGAACGACACGGTGTTGCATTGCTTCGACATAAATTGAATGATCAGCACGGGACAAGCTATCGGCCAATAATGCCATTAATAAGCTTGGGTTGTTAAAACAATCTCCAGTCGGTTTTCCCCATCGGTTCCGTTGCATTTTTCCCCTAACTCTTGGCCGTCCAGATTAAAACAAGAACGATGGTACGCCGTGCCAAGCATAAGCTTCCGTTCTAATGATCGTTTTTTATCACCAACGGCTTCGCAAAAAGATGCAACGTTCGAAGAGTTGGATTT
>STHB01024301.1:0-11417 GCA_018908115.1 Anopheles rivulorum
GTAAACCGGTGAGCCAAGGTCTGGAGCTTTAGCAGTAGATAGCCGTTAAGGAATCAATAGTTCTAGTGGCTTGTGCTTGTGAATTTAGTTTACATATGTATTCTAAGATGCGATAGGTTCGAGAATCTAATGGCTAATGCTAGTAAAATATGTTAATTTCCTCTAAGCTTCAGGAAAATGTTCATGATAACAGAAAAGGTCATCCTTTATCGGAATTCAACATAACAGAAAATAATACCCGGATACCAATTAGCTGAATAATCATCCAAACGATAACAACCAACAATTTGAGCATCGTTTTTTGAAGTAAAAACTGATAATTCAAGTAATGATCGTAAAAATAAATTCTAAATTGTTTAGGTTGTAAAACAATGTTTAACTTTGCAGATTAACTGTGGTTCCAGTTACTGTTTTTATTGACTTTTAATGAAAGAAATGAGTTTGAACGATTAGGATATTGTAACATAGTACTAAGAAGTCAAAAGACCTATTGAGGTGGACTAAGCTGTGAGGTGCTTGCTATGGGTTCCTTAAACTCCAGACATACCAGACATCCTGACGCTCAGATCCGGATGGACACGACTGATTGGGAGCACGTGACGAGGATACCGAACTCATACTCTACCGAGAAGATGTCCGTCCGTTGACTGGATCAAGCAAATGATAATTCTATAGGCGGATAAGAGCCAAACAGTCAGGAATGCATAAAAACCCTGGACTGAGTTTCCTGGTAATGGATTGGTGACCTGCCCATTCCAACGTAACGTGCATCGTGGACGAACCAAAGATGGTGACGAATTATTCCAAGAAACATTACTAAAAAAAAACTGCCTTGTGCTAATATTCCGATAACTCAATATAAATAAAAGCTTCAAAAGCTTCCCGCTCCTACTGCAATGATTTCATGCGAATAAAATTAAATTTAAAATATAAAGTATTTAAATATTTCATATTCAAACAGGCATTCATGACACCTTATGAAGAGAGTTTCATTCGATTTGAAGATACATTAGGTTGCATGATTCTCATTTAGACTACATAGCTCCAAGAGACCAAGATACCAAGAAACACAGTGTTTTATAACAATTATTCTACAATTCTGCTTTCCGTAAAGGAAAGTCGTCTTTATCGCCATCGCTGTACCATTCGCTAGTGAAGTTCTGCGAAACGGTTCGCAAACAAAATCCGCACAGCAGTTCGCCAATGTCACATGCGTACACGCTTCTCGATCGGCCAAGGTTATTGGCGATACACGCGGACACACCAGCAGCAGCAGCAGCAGCAGCAGCACCCAAGCCACCCAACAACGGTCCACAAAACACAAAGAACGATCCAACGGAGAAACGGTTCAAGGTGCAAACGTTCGGCAAATGTGCAATCTTTGCCAGCGCGTAAAGAGTGTTACGGGTCCAACGATAATACGGAAGCAGTAGTGGACGCTGCTTCGCACAAGTGCCTTGCGTACATTAACCATTTTGTTTGGGTTTTTTATTGTTCAGTGCACAGGAAAAAAACAGTGCCAGACAGATGACAGGTGTAGCGGTCAATATAGGTGAACAAGAACATCGCAAACGCAATACCTACGCTTCGTTGTATTTGCATTCGTTTTATTGTATCTCAGCTGTTTTACGTTTATGTTTTACACAATGCCACTTCAATGACGCTCGTGGTATGATGCAGTCACCTCCAATGGGTGTTTGTGTCCATTTCTTAACAGTCTGTTTCTATGTGAAATTTAATCATTCACTTTTTGTGTCTCTCAACTATTACGAGAGTATTAAAAACTCAATAATTTGTTACCATTTTTAATCATGTCAGTTCAATGAACTGTCAACTAGCTTCACATTTTTGACTGCGTGTGGTCAGCGCGGCCCGATAGATCAATTAGCTAGTGTCAAGTGGAATTTTATGCCGTTAAATATTGTAATAAAAAAAACACACACACAAGAGGGTCAAACTACTCCCAACCAGTCCGCCGGTGGCATGTAAACTAGCCATCCCCGAAAACCGCCATTCGGAACCGATTAAACGCTCGTAAAACTGTCCCATAAAATTGTCATAAAACGGCGCGATTTGGGCGGTTCCCGGTGGCGATGGGGTGACAGGGGGAGGGATGAGCAGAAAGAGGGTGGCCCGAGTAGATCATGCTGTGCGGATGGATGGATGATCACCAGAAGACAGTAGCACAAACACATAAAACACGCGTTATGCTCGTTAAAATTGGTTCCGATTTTGTGTATGCGCGTGGTATGCGAACCACGCATCCAGGTGCATTTTGAGACAGCATGTGTGAGTTTGATTTGTTTGTTTCGTTTTTTTGTTCCCTTTGGACGATCGATCGAACGATCGTGGAATATTTAATTGATCACCAGCTTTGGGGTCGCATTTATCATTCGTTTTTCGAGCAGTTTAGCACGCAGAAAGCTTCAATAAAACAGCTAATAAGTTCTAATTCATCTTATCTTTGATTTTATTTATTTTATACCCAATTTTTTAGATTTTTTTTTTTCTCTCAATGAAAGGAAAATTTAGCTTTTAAACATCTCACCACCAAAGACGAGCTCATTTTAGAGTATAAGTTGCTTGATTTCGTGTGTTTATCCCACACTGTTTTTAGCGTGGAACGTGATCAGCGATCAGCAGACTGGATGGCCTTCGCGTAAACATCACGCCACCACAGTTTTGCCGAACATCCGTTCGCATCTTTGCTGCTCGTGGAATGAAACAGCATTCTAACATCTTTCGCACAGGAGCAAGTTTGTTCCGCTTAACTTTTCACATTTTATTCTTATCTACACGGGCGTCTTAAAAAAGTGTTTTTTATTCAGTAAACACCACGATGAGTTGCTTAAAAAACCCAAAGAATATTAGGATCCCGATACACTACCAATCATGTTATTAATTTTGTATTCTTGGAAGCTGATCACTCATGGAGTGGTGTTGAACGGATTGAGTGGCCGTGCGTGTAGGTGTGAAGTAAATTGAACAGCACTAAAAATAATCACATTACATAACCGTGCTCCTTACAGCATACAGCAAATCTTCCTCACATCCCATCATCATCAACAACAACATTGACGATCGCATACACACGTGGAGCTGTAAGCGCGCCTGGTAACGAACATCACTACGCCACTGTGCGCAAAAACCTGAACCGTGCGTCTCGCGCCGGCTGTTGGTTTGGGTTTTGCTCATTTGTTTTGTATTGTTTTGGGTGCTTACGCTTTTGTTGCTGATACACGGCCAGCCCAGTTTGTCCATAAGCTTGTCAAACTCGTTTGGAGTGGCTATTTTTTGCTGCTGGTGCTGCTGTTGTTGTTTTGCACCTGGATGAGACAGCGAAAATTTCGCTTTGCGCGGGCCACTTGCCTCGAAACAAGTCGCCTTCGACAGCTAGGGAGGATGTTGTTGCCTTTTGAGCGCAAACGTGGTAAGATTCCTTGTTGTTTTTGTTTTGTTTTAATCGGATTTCAATAAGTTATGGAGGTATTTGCAATAGTTGTTGTAACAAATGATAGAATTATGATAATGAGGATTACTATAAAGGCTGCTGACTTCATAATATTTGATAAATTCTTATAAAAAAAAAAAACAAACAAGAGTAAATGTCACACATAAAAATAAAATATAAAAATTGTAATTATTTCAAAACAAACCAATACCCTCAATACAGTCAAACATGGCATTATCATGTTATCAAATTGTTCCTATTTTATTTGTTTCTTTTTTGCTGTATAAAACATCCCGAAAAAAAAACAAACTAATACCTATCAGCACACCGACCTTGAACTTGATACTCATCTATTTTTCAATTTCAAGTTCAAAATAATCTCAGGTTTATTTTGACCGCTAAGTAGCATTGATAAACAATGTGCGTTCTTATGTGTTTTACATTCAATCTTCCTTTCGGTAAACAAATTTATTTGCGCTAGTAAAATAAATGTTTGTCCAGAAATTTTGTTCCCCAATATTTTTGACTCCCCTGTAAGCAATACCAAAAGGAAACAGTTCAGCCTCTTGAAGTTTGAATAAGAGTTCGATAACAACAAACGGGCACATTACTCTCTCGCTCCTAAAGCTCCACTATCAATAAGCCGGCGAAGAGTTTTATAGCACCTCCGTACGCACCAGTACCGCTGTAAGTCGTACAAGTGGAATCAATACATGTTGCAACCATCACCACTTACAACGGGCACTGCAGTAACGACGCGGCTTCCCATGACGCTGGTGAAATGCGTTTCCCCACACGTACATTAATAGCGGGTTGATCCTCAAAACAAAACAAAAAATGTCGCACTCGTCCGATGCATACGGAATGCGGACCGACTCAAGGACGCCACATCCAACACGCCAAAGCGACCGAAGATGATGACGTGACACATATATGCATGAGCTGCATGGTTTGTGTATCACTGCACTTGACTGGCTGGTTGGTGGTATCGTTCCGCTACCTTGGATCGGGTTGCTGACCATTAGGGACAGCAGTTTTCTGCGATCGAACAAAGCGCAAAAAAGGGAAAAAAAGAATTATGCATATACGGAACCGTTACCCAATATTTACGTTTTTTTTTCCTTCTTTCATTTGTTTATTGTTGTTCTTTCACATATGGCGCCCGGTTGAGGTGCTAATGACATTTTTTAAATATTTGTATAAACCACACCATGGAACAGCTGACGGACGGATAGGTCACATCAAGCGGATTCACTTCTCTTATGGTTGATGACAATGAAAAATGGGGCACACCGTTCTATTTTATTGAAAAACAAAATAATGATATTTTTATTCTGAAGAACCAAGGTCTCTAGCCGCGCTGCGCAAGTGTGAATAACCTTCGGTAGTTTGTGTATCACCCGTTCGGCGATAACGCGTCCATTGCCATTGAGGCATCGAAGTCTTCGACGAGACGGTCCATCAGCTTTTTATCATCACCCGGAAGCTTGGCGTGCCGTTCTTGTGAAACCACTCGAAGGCTACTGCCCTTGCAACGGTTCCAACGATTGTTCCATCGAAATATGGGAAAGCTTACGTACTTAAGACGTTTGGAAATTGAAATATTTAATAAAAACAGCTTAAACAAAAAGCATTTACCAGAATCTTTTTCCAAGGACATCCGTTCAGTTCAAGAAGTTAATCCCGGTCGCTTTCGATCGAAATTCTCACATCCCCATTTGGTATGCTTTTTTAATTTGTAGTCCGTCTGCAGTGCCTACGCATATCCAACAGAGGCCCGAGGAAATGTCTGGAACGGTTCCGTGTAATTCCGTTCAACAGCCGTAAAAGTGCACCTGAAATTGGTTTTTTCACGTATAATTTTCCGAAACTCACTCCTCCTTCTCCTCACCGTACACGTTCGTTGACCTTGTTAAGAGCGAATGATAAGAGACTGTGTGTGTATGAGAGAGAGAGAGTTCGCCACCGAAAAAGTCATTCCCTGGGGATGGATCGCACAAACAGCCTCTGAATGGCACGGCGATTGCTGCTAATTATTCTGCGTATGTTTAGAGTGCTCTTTTCTAGTGAATCAATTTAACTGTACCAATTGTCAATCGGTGTGCAGTGAATATATTATTTCGAATTTTGCTATGGTATCGACGTTCTTCATATGCAATCGGAGCATAATCATAATGGGCCCCGCTGAATAAGCCACTCCAATCGTCTTTCGCCATTCAATCGTCGGCTTCGACGGCGTTTCGGCTGGACATTGTTGCAGTACGTACGTGTGATCAACGGACACATGATTATCAAGAGTTATTATGCATTCAGGGCTCATGTTTCACCCGGCATGGGTCAATTGCATCTCGACAGCTCGTAACCTAGCTGTGGCGCGTATCATATACACTCGCGCCCGCCTGGAAACTGGTTCGCCGCTTCACATCAGTTCATTTAATCACTCATCATTCGTAGCACCGTAGCATAAAATTTATGTCGCCATTTCTTAGGGGCCGGCGGGGGGGGGGGGGGGGAGCGTTAGGAGTAAAAACGAGAGAAATGATAGAGAACTGAACAAAAGAAAAAAAAACAAACAAACAGGTTTGATAAATTAATTGCCCGCTCGAACGCGGGCAAACGTTCGCGCGGCCGTTGTGCCACATTCGCGTTCGCATCAATGTGTGTGATAATGTTTTATTGTGATAAATGGCAAACGGGAACCTTTATATGGAGCAGACTTTTCTGCACCAAGCTTCCCACTGGCCGCCACTTCCATGACCTCGAATGTCTACCAACAAGTCATCATTTATGCACCAGAGCATCATCCGTTGCGCAGAAAACGTTACATAATGAAGATGATTCCTGGTCGTGCTTGTTGTCTGAAACCATTTAACTTCTTTTTTTTTCAACCATTTTAAAACTGAAGCGCCTAAAGTGAAAACTCGATGACATTGGCCGGGCGTGAAAGAATGATAAGAGACCGTTAGACAACGGCCGGCCAAGACGATTCGATGAAAGTGTGTTTCACTCGGTCGGCTGGCGTCTACGATGCATCACCAGGGTGAAAAGGGAATGAAATTAGTTAAAAATAACGATTCCCTGGTACACTGGTTGGCGGTTGCTTCTACGTGGCGTGCCGGACGGTCTTAGGGGTGGTGTCCATTTACTGACCTACCCGAACACGTGTGACGACAATGGTTCGCTGGCAGGCGGCAACGAACCGGCAAGCGGCGAAGAAAAGCAAAGCTATTGTTGTTTTTAGGCTTCTAACCACAATTCTCGATCATCATTTCGTGTAAATAAAAATGTGTATTTACGTACAATAATATACGCATAGATTTATTACGTCCAACATCAATAATTATATCACAAGAAACGTTTGAAGTTATTCTCTTTTTATTGGTTTTCTTGGCATTATTTATCTTGAAACATGCTCGTTTATTTTACGCTAATATTTTATAGTGCAAAGAACATTAAAAAATATATAAATAAAATCAAACATTACAATCAGACATTTTATGCTAGCAATCTTTTAACAACATATTTAAAAATAAGGAATAAAATAAAATAATTTTCCTATTTAATGAAGCAAAATTTAATAATAATAAAAAAGTAATTAACTTTTTCTTTAAAAAAAACCCCTAAAGTGGTGGTTAAAATTCAAAACGCAACTGTTTAAACGTCATACACTGCTCGATCAAACGTCTTACGTCGTGTAGAAAGAGAAAGATATAAGTAGGCTCGATACAGAACAGCAAAGCTCACGGCGATGCTTAAAGCTCATTGGTTTCGAGCTTTCAGCATGGAAACACACCCTAGCTCACAGCATGGTCGTTTTGTATCGCCATTAAGTAGAAATCTTCCCCATATTCGTGTATATAAAAGTAAATAAGGAAATTATTCGTTTTTATTTATTATTGTTATCTTAATATAATTGTTCTCGAATATTAGACGATCAATATTGTAAAATAAAAGATTCCTAAGAACAAAATCCTAGCCACTTTTCAAAACATATTACCGTTCGTGTTAAACGACAGGTCATGAAATGCACTCACAGCTTCCAAACTTTCCTTTATCTGTTCTTGGTATGAGTAGTAAATGGATTCCAAATAAAAGGTATTTCCAATATAAATCTGCTACTATTTCATCCCAGTCGGACTTTCCCTTTGGGAAATTCTTTTTTGGTATGCAATCCAAACTAAAAAGCGTGAGCCAAAGATTGTTCGTTTTAATGTTTACTAAGTTGTAAAGAGAATAATGTATTTTGAAAAAAGCTTACAAATTGCGATCTAAATCGATGAATAAATATATAGAATTTGGCAACGCGAAATAACTTTACGGCAGTTTTCGATTATTACGAATATAGCTTTATTTGGTTCCGTTTATAGTCACGTGATATAAATCAACATTTATTTACCATTTATCGACCTTGTCTTTCGACTGTATTTACACCCTAACAAACATTTCCATTGAGACCACTATTACGCTTAATTGAACACCTTTGCTACCGACATTTAGCCAATCGTTTCGCTTTCGCCCGCGCTCTAAATCCAACCTCGCCGATCGTAGATACGCAGTGTCACCTCCAGCCGCCGGTAGTAGTCCTCCTCTACGAGATTATCGTTGAAGAACAGTGCCGCATCCTGTTCGCTCTGGTCCGGGATCGATTCCTTGCGCGCCAGCACAACGCGTAGCATCGAGACGATATGGTACAGCTCGAACGGTGCCACCCGATCGATCTCCTCCCGAAAGCTGCCCAAACCGGTAACCACAAAACAAAGGAAAGAAAGAAAAAGAAGTAAAATGTGTCCCACCCACCGTGCCAGGCCATCGACGTGCATGCTGATAATTAATTGCTTTCGGTTTCCCCCACCTTCCCAAACACACGTTTGTCGGGCTGCCAAACAGATGGAAAACCTAATGCGTAGCACCATATAAAAAAAAAAACCTAAGGTCCACCGACCGACCCACCTTTCGAGCGTAAAGTCGTCCGGGTTGGGAAACTGCAGCCGGGCCATGTTTGCGGCCAGCTGCTGGAAGTAATAGTCAAAGTAGCCGTCCAGCTGCGCTTCCAGCTCCGGATCGTTGACGCTGGTGATGATGAAGAAAATAACGTCCCGTACGAGTGAGTCCATCTGGATCAGCTGGAAGTCGACAAACTTCAGGCTGCACGGTGTCTTCCCGGACGGGTCTGCGTTCCGTACCGTGAAATAGGGTGCCCAAAAGCAGGAGATATAAAGAGAACCAAAAAAAAAACGGACACCGGCCAAGGACTCTGTTAGGTTTTATGAATTCGACCAGGGAGCTGGGATGAAGTGCAAAAGCTCTGGAGAAATGAAGGAAGCGCATTACCATATTTGATCATCATGTTGTTCACCCACAGGTCGTTGTGCAGCATTGTGCAGTAGACGGTCAGCTGGTCCGATATCAGCTGCGCCTGGCGTCGATGGCACTCGTTTATCTTGGCGTGGGCCCGTTCGGCCAGTCCACGCTCGACACCGGTTCGCCAGATATCCTGCCGAAACACATCCATCATCTGTCGCAACGTTTCCGGGCTGAGTCCCGCATCGATATCAATCTTCACGAGGTACTTATGGATGCCCGCCTCGAACACTTCCGGTTTCAGGTAGCGCAACGCTATCGGGATCGCATGAAAGAGGGCCAGTTTCTGTGTGACGAGGACATCAAACAAAGATCCCACTTCACTATTCCCACCAAATCATATCCAATTTCCCTCGTGTTCTGTTTTCTGTTCGCTTCTCTTACCTGCAGCACGTATCGGGCCTGCTCTCGATTAAACCCCTGCCGACGGTCCGCTGTGACGTATCCGGCCAGCTTAAGGTTCTCGAACAGCATCACACCGTCCTGGTCCACCTTTTCCACCGACGGGTTTAGCGAGACGCGGGCATTGTAGCAGCGACAGAACACATCGATCAGCTCACCGTCCCCATCGTACCCTTGCTCGCGCTGCAGTGCCAACAGGGTGGGCACGATCTTCAGATACACGGCAGCCTCCTTCACGAAGGTGGTGTCGATTTGGAAGATCTCCAGAAACTCTTCACTGCTCGGGCGCATCTTGGCCACGAGGTGCAGCAACTCGACCGGTGGCTGGTCGGCCTTGTCTGTGTTATCCTGCCAAAAGGAAGGATGTTTTGTTTAATTTGATGATAAGCTTGAGGATAAATATGCGGCAAAGTTGTGTAAATCCCAAGAATGTACAGCGTTTTCATACATAAGATATATTCTAGTTCAAATTGCGATGTGTCCAGAAATAGCATTATCTTTGTCACATGAACTAAATACATCATTAAATGGTGTTTTAAGATGAAATGGTATAATGGTATAATTACTTTTGTTCCAACTTAATTGTTTTCAATTTGAAGTGGAACATATAGAAATAAAAGTAGAATCGTTTCAACATTCATAAACATTGCAAGTTGCAATGGATTCTGTGAAAAGTTATCTAAATTTCAACTAATTCGAAACCAGATTAAAAAGTTGTATACACATCTACCTCTGTATGTTCTACTTTAACTTGAAAAGAGTCCAGAATTAATTCCACCTTTCTCACTTTATCTTGAAAACTCCGAAAAGTTAGCCAAACCTCGAAAAAGGTGGATATGTTCCTCTTTTATTTCTATTTCGTCCACTTCAACTTGAGAATCTTTAGATTTAATCTTAAATCCCCTGTTCAATAAGACAAGTTGTTTAAATTCATATAAATTATTTAAAATATTTTTATTAGAATGGTTAGCAATTACCTACAAACCCTTTTAATTACGACCAAATGCACAAATGCAGTAAATGAAGTTGTTTCTTTTTACTGCTTCGCCATACTAACACGCTGCCCAACTGTATTCGTACCATCGTACATAAATCGTACACAAAATAACAGCCATGCTCTCTTTAAAAAATCGATCATGTGAACCATTTTTCATGCCAACCGCACGCCCAGCATCCGCATCCACCCGAAGGGCACACCATCTTTAAAGAAGCATTTTGTAACGGGCGAGCATTAAAAATGGGAAAGCAAAACCACCCTGCGCCCTATTTGCATCAAGTCAAGCATTACAATTTGGGCACCGGGCATAACGGTGCAGTTGAAGGGACAAACGAATGGGTGAAAAGGGGAGGAAGAAAAAAAAAGGACAAAACCTGCTTTCAATAAATCACTTCGACACTCGGCTTCGGCTACGGGAAGTGTAAGTGAAGTTGACGTTACCGCTTCGGAGCACCGAATGGCTGGACGTGATGTCTTGCGTTATAAGCAGCTGTTTCCGGCCATTTCCTTCGTCGATGGTGCAGAAGTATAAGAGGAGAAGAGGAGAGAAGTGGGAAGAAAAGAAACCCACCCCCTCCCCGAGTTCCAATTTCGGTTCGACGACAGTGACCTGCTTTTTCCCCAGTGCGCTTTTCTGGCCGTTTTATATTTTTTTGTTCGCTTACCGCAAAAAAACGCAACGCCGAGAAATGCTTGCAGCTCGAGATTTCGATCGGGCGAGACATCGGTTTGCGATTTCAGCGACAAATTTAATGAAACGCAACCACGTGTGCAGTGCGAGTGGAGCTTAAAAGCTGATCTTACACGAAAGCCCCGAAGGATGCTTTTAAAGATACACAGCAAGAACAACAACAAAAGAACGACCTTGAGAAGAGGAAGAGAAATAATCATCTCTGGACGTCATGCTGATGTTATTTTTGGCCTTTTCTTCGAGAGGTTTTATAATATAAAAACTAAACAAAACAAAAAGAAAACGAATGTTTCATACACCAACTGCCAAGTTCTGCGAAAAGCGTTTAAAATATCCGTTGGAAGAAAAGAAAATTCCACAAAACATGGACAGTCTCTGTTTCGTGTTTGTGGTTCCATTGAATCATTAAACAATCAGTCTATTAATATAAGTAAGTTTGAAATAAATAAAAAAAATAATTAAGTGCCCACCTAGTTGAGATTATGCCCTAATGGTTCCGGGAAGGATCGGAACGT
>STHB01024329.1:0-11412 GCA_018908115.1 Anopheles rivulorum
AGTGGGCTGTAACTCGTAAGCTTCCAAATTAATTTGCAAACTCATACGGTTCCTGGACGGTTGCACCATACAACGGAAAAGAAACTCTTCTTCCAGTACACGCTCTGGACTAGGGGTTTATCAGTATCACAGTTACATCTCTGCCTTCTTAACAGAATTAATGTCAGTTTCAATTGGTCACACGACCACTGCACTGGCTCAGACGTTTGCCTGACGTCCAACTGCTTTCACCAACCCTCCGCTGCTCTGCCGAATATGCTTTGTTTGATTGTGCTGTCCAGCTGTCCCATTCCAGCCTTCCCGGCACCACGATCTCCATGGATTCGATGGACGAAGAAATCACGATAATTGTTTTAGCAAATTTCCTCTCCTGCATCAACAATCCGACGTATCCGACGTACCGTGCAAATGGCTGCATGCAAGCACCGGCACTGCACTGGACGTTTCGGTTTCGATTGGACATGTGCGTTGCCAGTGCGGCTAGTTGCATCGTTTTTTTTTTTTCCTTTTCCACCCACCAGCCGGACAGTGTTTTGCCCGACAGACTCCAAACCACAGCGGGGGCTGGTGGGCGAACGGTGTACAAGGGGGAGGGGATGGGGGGGAGGAGTTAGTAATGAAATGCTACAGCATTCTGCACTAAATGCAGGCATCGCACGTTGACCGTCCTGAGGGTGCAGTTGCTAACTGCATCGAGACGCATTCGGGCGCAAGGACCTCCGCAAGGAGCACCAGGACTACATCGTACCGATCGAAATGCCGGTCTCGTAGTAGTGGCAGCAGCAGCAGCAGCAGCAACAAAACCCATTGTGTCCAGTGACACTGGCTTCGGACTGCATTTGCATTTGTTTACTGCTGCACAGCCTTCCAGCCGGCTGGATCAACGCAATTCCAGCCAGATTCCCCGATCGGGGGGATGGGATGGGAATGGATTGTCTTCATCCAGCTACATCTTGCCGCTCACCACGGACAGCTTCCGACCTTGCGAACGTCCAGCCGGGTACGGGTAGCTATCTGCACTCGAGTTGTTTGTCGGTACGGATCGGTGCAAATTGATATATTTTACGCAAATGAATCGGGGGAGTTTGCTTGTAAATTTCGATACTTTCCCAGTCCCTAGTACAGGCCCGCTACCAGCAAAGAAACCGGTTCGTTTTTCCTGTTTACCCAGAGCATCAGGTGTAAAGTAGTCAATAGTGCACTTTAGCAAACGGACCTTAGGAAGAAAGTCTCTTTTAGCCAAGCGTTTTTTTTTTGCCATTCCTTTCCTTTCCGAGTTCCGAGAACTGGCTTATGATGCGGTTTTATTACACTTGTTTGACACTACGATTCGAGTTTGGCATTACATGTACGAGGCAAACATACACTTTCAACATAAAGTGTTGTGATAAACCGTAACACAAAAACAAAAAGCATATACAGACAGCCGTTCGTGTGCCTTCGTACAGCTGAACTCATCAAATTCACCCTAAAAGCGCCACACCATCAGTGTGCAAAAGTTGTGCAGAAACAGATGGGAAAAAAGTCCATTCAAAAGGTAAACACGACACGCCCTGCTACCGAGTGTCACACACACACACAAGCGTCCCACCACCACCCAAGACGCTAATTTATTTTCGCCCTTGTGCCGCCTGCGGACATTTGACTTTTTGCCCAGATTGGCTCGATCACCTGCACGTCGTGTTGTAATAAATCTTTCTCGCGTGGAACCTGGCACACGCACATGCCCGGCACCATCCCTCCACAGCAACCAGCCGTCTCTTGCACACCACCGCCACTGATGGCACTGATGGATTTCTGGTCTGACTTGCCTGGATGCCCATCCCCCACCCAGGGCAGGCCAGCCCAAGATAAATAAATAAATTGGAAAAGAAGTGATTATTTGTTTTTAATTTTCATGCTTTTAATTACCAACTTTCGCATTTGCGCGCAAGCAAGCAAGCACTACCCCGGGTACCGGCACCGGTCGGTTGGCCACCCCACCTGCATCCCGAAAAGGATGTTGCTACCACGCTTGTTTGGAAGATTCGCGTGGGATTGTCTAATTGTTCAGCCAGCGTCAACAGCGCCAACCGCACGGAAATCAATTCTTCTCCGCACGCACGCGGCAGTGTTTTGCAATTAATCAAAAGAAATATTTGAATTTTCTACACAAACATAAACCCACACAAACGTGTGTGTGTGTGTTTTTAAAATAACTCGGTACGCGCCGGAAATTGTTGTACCGTGTTTTTTTTTCATTTATTTTAAATTCCGTGCTCGTAAGTTGGGCGACGGTTTTCGCTACCTTGATGATGATGATGGATCCATCAGTTGTAAGCTCGTTGCTTGGGTTGCTGTCTGGGACGTCCCTCCGGACGGACTAATTTGCCCAACTGCCAGGATGTGGTTTTATGAAGCTTAAAACGATGGACGCTTGTCGAAATGGTGCAAACTTTGCTTTACAACCGCCACTGGTGAACTTCTTTTTTTTTTGCAGAGAACCCAACATTGATGCTGTAGCTGCTTCAAATGCAGTACAGCAAATCCCTTATCATTAGCACTTTAGCAGAATTTTATTTAAATATTTTATTAGGTATATAGTTTATACAGGCGAGGGAAACTAAAAAAAGAGCAACATTGTTTAAAATATGTATAACATTAGCAGTTTGTCCACGAGTTCGATATAAGACTTAAATAGTGTTCTTTGCTATCCTTTCTCAAATATTTCAGTAAAATAGGATTGAGATTTAGTTCGTTCTCACCAGACACGTTTGCTTTGTGCCTCTTTTCTCGGAATTCTATCGCTCGAGTTTAGTATCGTACAAATTGTCTGTTGTGTTAAGCTTAGATTCGTTTGCCCGCAGACATAGAAGACTACCGTGGGTGTTCATGAGAAAGCTTTTAATCGGAATAGTTTGTTGGCTACGTTTAATGTGTGTCAGTGATGGGCGACCCGGAGTGCATCCACGGTTCCGGAGGTAGCTCCGATTCCTGCCCGGAACCGATTCCGAACTCACGGCTACGGAACGAACGAACTCACGCTTGCAAAAGTGATTTTAGTCCTCGCAACTGTGATTGACTGTGCAAAAATTGACGAGAGACATGCTTTCTCCCTTTGGCAGGTTTGATTGTTTGTTAGGCAGAGTGAAAAAGCATGTTGATTTGGTTAGTTGGAACTACGAAGCCGTTGGTACGAAACTCGCACCGGTACAGTACCGGATCCGGTTCCGGAGTCGGTTCATGCTACCGGAGCTGGTTCCGAATTTGGAAGCTTTGGAGCCGTTTTTCCCATCACTAATGTGTATGCTCCAGAACGATACATAGTAAAATGACTTTATTTAATGCAACCCTAATTTGAAAAGGATCAAAGTTCACAACGAGGCTGTGTTAATAATGATGATAATGAAAAATAATTTAATAAATAACTAGGTAGGTAAATTAAGAAATAACTTAATCAGTAAATCATTAAATAAACAAATATATAAAAACATAATTAAATATCTAAACACATATAAAAAAAATCAATTATGTAATAATCAATTAGTACTTTAATAAATTAATAAATAAGTACAACAGTTGATATATTATCAACAAAAAAATAGAAAAAAAAGAATAAATGCGTCAAAATGACCAAATAAATAACAAACAATCTAGTAAAAGACTATCAAAAAGTTAATCCAGTTAGAAAGCTTATACCTTTAGGTCATTCAAACAATACAGCAAGTGGCCTAACAAAATGTCGCTAGGTTTGGTTCAAGTTTCTACTGGACTGCACTGCTAACAGAAATTGACATTGTTCGTTCGTGTTTACAGTAAACAGGATAGCAAATTTTAATGACGCAAAATGAAGAAAACTCTAACTCTATACATATAACGAACGATTAACAGATTCTATGGGTAACTTCAAACTAGAAACGTTCGCAACTGGTGCATGTGATGGGATGAAATTAAAATTATATACTATGAGCAACTTTCAATTCCTATACAATGTAACTCAACGATGTATCAACACATCTAATGGATATTTTAGAAGCAAACATTAAATCACAAACTTCAATGGAATGTGTAATGCGTCAGATACCGTAAATCTTTCCACCATTACCTTCCCATGGTCCTCTTCCTCATACCCCCCC
Organism: Anopheles rivulorum; assembly: GCA_018908115.1. Taxonomy (NCBI): domain Eukaryota; kingdom Metazoa; phylum Arthropoda; class Insecta; order Diptera; family Culicidae; genus Anopheles; species Anopheles rivulorum. The sequence continues at coordinate 4,116 of STHB01024329.1, forward strand.
CCCCCCCCCCCCCCCTCACACACACACATTGTTGTGTCCTATCTCCTCGCTGCTCATCCAATCACTCACCCAACTCCTGGGGGGCGAGATGCAAAGAAACAAAAACAAAACCTTGCCGTACCGCAGATTCCACGGGACAGATATATGCAGGCAGGCACTTTATTTTCAACCTGCAAATCAGGTTTTTATTTGCACAACCAGCGTACGCAAAGCCCCGTCGCATCCTTATTTGACTTTAAAATTTATTTGCATCACATGCGAAACCATTTGCACTGCGTTAAGACAGAAAAAAAAATCGTCGTCCCTCGGTACCCACACTGGTGCTGGTCACTCGGTACATGGTGAATTCCACGCTCTCCCTTTTTTGTTTTTGTCCCCGTGTGCTTCATTTGGTCATCTGCTAGAGGAGGAGGGGGGGGGGGGGTCGGAGGAAAAAAAGAACCCGGGGAGGTCACCGCCTAACCCCTTAATACGGTAAAGAATGCAAAACTGCACACACAAAAACAGGCAAACGCTCGCCAATTCCTAACCTCCCCACCCTCCCCAGCCCAGCCCCATGTAGCACGCTCGAAGGGCGGTTAATACATGCAGACAGCAAATGCATGTGACGGAGTAAGTACAAAAGCTTCTCTTAACTGGATTTATGCAGCAGAACTATGCGGCCATGAATCTTTGCTGCTGCTACTACTACTTCCCTATCCACGTTTGCAATCGTCCGAAAGCTGGTCCGGCTTTACTGATCTTACACAAGTTGGGTGTAGAGTTTTAGTTTCCTTCGCTTGGATGGTGGGTTGGTTGGTCGGGTGTGTGTGTGAGTTTCGTTTGTTTGCATTTCCCATTCGTCTACCTTCGCCAACCATATGCCGCATTCCTATCACACATTCCGGGGAAATTCTCTCCCCTTCTGTGTGTGTGTGTGATTTTTCTCTTCTTCTTCTTCTTTTTTCAACTTCCCACCAGTTCGGCTGCGGAACTCTGGCTTTTGGTTTTTGGAGTGTGCGGTGCATTAAATCTTTTCGTTCTTTTAATTCCACGACCCCGTGAGCCGTTGCGACTGTGACGTTGACTGGTTGGACTCCTTCAATCCTTCTTGATGCCATTATGCGGTACTCTTTGGCAAGCAGCAGCAGCAGTAGTGTGACGTGTTGTCGCTAGATTGTTTCTGACAGGCACCGGCACTCACTCACTCGCACACACACACACACTCCGAGGTTCTTGTTTGTTTGCAACTGGAATGGTTCCGGTTTTTCGCCCAATCAGATTTACATTTTAGCATTTAGCGGTGTTACTGTGTTTTTTGTTTGTTTTCCTTTGATTTCTTTTGCAACAAAGCGGCTGCCACATTAGCAGGGCGTACGGTGAATCTTTTCGAGTAGCATTTTGTGTTCACAAACTCAAACCCCGGGACCGTGAATGGGAGCTTATTTATCTGATTGTGCTTTCTTTGAGTTTTCACACACACATCAGGAGATTATTGTTGGAACCCTTTTTGGGGGCGTTATAAATTTTGGCTCCCCTTAATGTCGCGTTCATTATTGCACTGTTATCTCCATGTGGTCAAGTAAATATATAATATTTTTCAATTTGTTTTGAAGACTTTTAAGTCACTACTTCGATTCAAATTCTGATCAATAAATTAGATTATAAAAATTGATATAATCGCAGTGTTTCACTAATTTAATGGTTAAGATTTTCTAATTTCATATATTTGTCAGTTCTTTTCTTGGGGAAGAGGAATATTTTGAAGGAGATCTGGAATTTTACTTACTTAATGGACCTTCTTGTTTGGTAAGGTAGCAAAGAATAGATTTTTCCCTTACAAATTCTCAAATGCCCAATATTATCTCTTCATATAACATTTCAAGTAGAAAAGAATCCAGAAACGTACTAAACCACTTTTTGAATTTGTAAATAAAAAACCATTAAATCAATTTAATAATACGTATATTTTTATTTTAACGAAATAAAATACACATCTAGAAAATAATTCAAGGAAAAAATGCTTCTTGATGTGTAAATCATAGCATCTTTCAATTAGCTATCGAATACTCAACTTAATTAGAAGAGGCGGCAAGAGAGAAAAAATGCACTAACTAACCCCCCTTTCCAGTACCGGAAATTGACACCAGCGCCAGATCCGCAAGTTCCGCTCACCAGCCAAAAACACACCCACCATTAGATCATCCTTCGCCAACCGTAAGTGGGTTCGGTACCCTCCACGACATACGATCGTTTCCAACTCCAAAACCCGCTTGCCAAGAAACACTGGGAAACCGTGTGTCTACACGCCACCTTACACACGTTACAGAGAGTGAGGGAAACGAAAACAAAAATGTATTTATATATATAAACACACAGCAACAACCAGGGAAAAGCTGCTTACCCCCACTGTTTGTGCGGCTGTACCGTACGCGTGTGCCTTTCATGCAGCTCATTAAACTTTCTGTAAATTCATTATAACTTTGCCGCAGGCGCAGCTCAGTTTCATCTTGCGATCTTGCGGCAGCTTCCTTACCTGTGGAAGGAATCGTTTTTCTTCACCACAAAAACCACGATGCCTCTATCGGCGGATATGAGTGCAAAGCAAGAGAGGGAGAGAGAGAGAGAAAGGAAGAAAGGGAATGAATTGAAGGAAAGGAGTTTAAGGAAAGATTCTCCTTCTTCTACTACTACTACTACTTCTTCCACGTTTTTTATCCAGTTTCTGGGAACACGTGGGTGCCAAAAAATGTGCTGGAACACGTAGCTGTAACCGTAGCAGCACAAGGTACTATGTAGTAGCTTTTCCCGCTTAGCTTTAGCTTCGGGGCAAGGATTTCTTCCCATTTCGGCACCCGGAACTAACCGGGTGGAAATAGTGCTCGAGCCGTAAGAGTGGTATTAACTTAAAAGTCACTAAAGTAAAACTTTGTACCGCACTTATTTCGCTAGCGTATTGGCATAGACAGCACGCTAAATATACTTTTCTTTCTTCTTTTATTTTGCCTTTTTTTACTCTCTCGCTCCTTCTTAGCAATTGTAGGAAACATTTGTTATTCATCAAATAAATTTATTTTGCTTCTCTTTTTAAACTTTGCTTCCTTATCCCATACCAAAAAACAAGGGTTTAATTGTTGTCAGCAGCATGTCACATCTCGTTGTAGCAGCTGTACAACCAAAAAAAAAAAACAACAATGACAAACCAAACTAAACACCTCGTTAGTGAACATCAAACGATATGGCCGCCACTCGATCACGGGTTACAACACGCTCCCTTTTTGGTAAATCTCACACTCCGGACAAAAAACAACAGCAAAAACCGTCATTACGTGGCCAAAACAGCCAATCCCCACACCCATTACACTACCAAGAAAAAAAAACACTTGCTCTGGGCAAATGGTCGATTTGTTACGGGTTAATCAAATTATAGACACAATGAAACCGCGCGACCCGACACCATCGCACACCAAGCGCCAAGACAACTTTGTTTTTCTCCAGCAGCAGCAGCAGGAGCAGCAGCCGATAGCCGATCCTTTCCCATCAGCATGATAAATGAGTTTTAGAAAAGTTTCTCCCCCCGGAGAAACGCATCCCGTAGGCCACCGTACCGGCGTTAGGGCGACAAGCTTCTGTCATGGTGGGGAGTGCGATCATTGGCAGCCGGTGTGAAGGGCCATAAATAAATTTGTAAGCGGTTCCACTAAGCTACACTTCACTAAAACTTACGCACGCGTACGGCTGTTTGGTTAGTGAACAGTGAGCAACAACAACAGCAGGAAAAAAAAACCCCTGAACAATACACTAAACAACAAACGAAGCGAAAACGACAGACACAGGCGATTGTTGCTAAAACAAGCCCCAAGGAAGAAGCAGCAGGAAGAAGAGAAAAAAAAACAACAACCACAGAAAAGAAGTATCGATTATTTATGTGATAGTGAGCCGGAATTTATTGGGATGTGTTTCGGGGAGGGAGTCTTCCTCTTTTTTTTTCCCCATCCAAATTTTCCGTTTCGATTGTTGTTGTTTGTTGAATGGCCGCGATGCTATCCAAAACAAAAAAAAAAAAACACCGATAGACAATAAATCGTTCCGGCAAAGATTCCGACAACGGGTGAAACAATCATCGGAAAGAAGTGCCATAAATTGTGGCAAAACCGACGGAGCGCGAAAAAAAAGCGCCTGCATCTCGCCCTTCTCAAAAATGTATGCCCACCACCACCACCACAGTGCGCCATCATGGAGGGAAGCATCATTCGGTAACGTATGGTCTAATGTAGACGATTGCATTTGGAGGTTTGCTTTTCCTAGTGGGCGCATCATGAACACACGAACCTTCAGGGACAAATTTCGGTTCGATTTGCTTATCTGGGTAAGGCACCTTAAGTACTGATGAGTGTGAAGTGTCTTCTTGATGATAGATACAGGTTTGTTGACGTTTAAATTATTTATTTTTCCTTACTCCTTTTAACAGCTTGCAATGTATAGTATTGTTTTCCCCTTTTTTATTAAAGCACGCATTTCTTTTGCAACCAAATATCTACTCGTTTTTAATTCTAAGCTAGAAAGAATAATTTGTCAATCAGTATGTTATCCTGTCGTCAATCCTAATTTGAACCTTAGTGTGGACGATCTAAAGTGGCTTTACGAGGTAGGTTGTCCGGTGTCATTCGAATGACATAACCAGCTTACCAGAGCATTGCTTCGCTGTTCGATAGTAACTTCATCGTTCAACTTGTTGGAGCTCAACATGGTAGCGACTCCTTCATTGTCCTTTCACGGAAACGGCTTTAAAAATGAAATGAAGTATTTAAGTTAATTTCGTCTGAGAGGTGTATATAAGTACCAGAACTATTCAGTCGATCGTTACTACAGGGAGTATGAATGGAAGGTATAGAAAGACTGATCTCCTATATGTACTTCTGAAGGACACGTGAGCGATCTTCACTGAACGTTCCCAGACATTTAACACACTACATAAAAGCTTTAAATTCCATCATTTGCACTTTTTACTGTGTTTAATGCCCTAGCATTGAGTATTATATCAGGAGTACTGAGTTTCATCTTTCCGTCTGAGGTTGCCGAATTGCTTATCATGAGAACTTCCTTCAAATCTACTCTATTTCAAATCTCTCGTTGCTAAACCTGAATAAAATGTGAATGTAACTGAAAGTGCCATGTTTCTAGCAAAGAACTGCATTGGAACCAATCTTCAGGTTACACTTTAACACTGGAAACCTTACCAGTCGTAACTTTTTGTACTATTTTTGTCAATCCATTGTTTCAAGCATTTTCCATTTCTCATCCAATTTCAATCGTCAACCCGTTTCTTCGACGATTCCCGAAGTTTGAGATGCTTAGCTTTCACTGATTTGAAACTAGCATATCGAGCTACTCGCACTGTAGGCCTATCATCTACCAAGCTTCCAAGATAAATTTGTGACTTTTCGAGGAGACAAACTTCGTCAACTTTCAGGCATTCATTAGTACATCAATAATACCTCTGCTTCTTAGAATAAACCCCATAAAAAGGGTATTGCATCATGAGATCATAAAATGCGGGTGTTCAAATATCTTAAACAAGTAAACTATCAAATTACACTATAAAGAATGATTTTTAGTAGATTCAAAGAAAGTTCTTATTATAAACAATTGATCTCCTCAAACGGAGAAATGGAACTCAATCCTCCTGGTATAACCATAATCAAATTGTCTGAGTGACTTTATTTAATTAAAAGTTAGTTAGAGAAATAAGACACTCACACAATCCTTATTCTCTTTTGATTAGTTTCCAACATACCTAAATTTTTCTTTAAATTTGACTTTTTTTGCACAATTCCTTAGCCTTCTTACATATTTGAATGTAATTAACTGAATCAGATGGCCTTCCAGATGAAGAAAAAGCCAGCAAACAAAAGCATTTCACGCGTGCCATAAATGCTATCAATCTTTCAACATTCATATATACATACAGCACAGGACACAGGACACATCCACATCATCCGTGGATGCGTTTGGTTTGTTTAAAATCACAGCAGATGGGCAAGTATTTTAATTACATGCAGCACTCCAGCCTCCAGCAATAGTGTCCCGAATTTACCACATATATTTCGCACACCATCATCGACGCATTACCTCCTACCCGGAATGTGCCCTTTTACCACACGGCAACCGGCACGTGCTGGTGAATGGTGCTTTTGTTTCATTATCTTAACACCGCCCTACGCGTGTCCGACTTCGAAAGGGTGCTTGGTTGCAAACACTCACAACCAATAGAGTGCATTTTCGATCACAATCGTGTTCCCTTGTCGCCTGCAGGACAGTGGACGCTGCACCGGATCCATTTGCACATGTACGAAGGTCGCCATCTCGAAGCAATCACAGTAAAGCAACAAAATGCTGAAATGGTGCCCGTTTTTCATTAAATATCCCAGAGCAGTTACGGAATTGTGAACCGGTGTTTCTTCACCCGGGGGTTTGGGTAGGCAGTGCACCACCGGATGTCCGGACATGTCGGACAGTGATTGATTACTGTGCATCCGTCTGTCTGTGGACATTGGTGCAGCGTAGCGTTATTTCCTGCAGCAACACCGTACTGTGGGTGGGTGTGGAATAGCTATTACATGTAGTTTAATTTATAAAATACATTCCAAGATCAAACGAAACCAATCACACTCGGGCGATGTACGGGATTGCACGAGAGTAGTGTTTGCTAACCTATTTATAAAAAACAACCCTTCATTCCGTCGAACAATGGCATTGGAAAGCAACATTATCATAGTGTTGATCTGTGTTGAAGAAAGCAGCCACATCAAAACTGTTCTCGCATTCAAGATTGTGCGACTGTGATAAGAGTAATGCGCGTAACAACAGTTGGTAAAAGCAAATCAATTAGTAAACTTCAAAGTTTATGCAATTAATCGAAAAGATAATACGGTCGAAGCCAAAAGCTAATTAAATAAATAAGTGAAAAACTAAATAAATAAATAAGTAAATAAAAACATTATTACTTGAATAAATAAAGAAATGAATGAATACATAATTTAACTATTTATTTGTTAAATGAAAATATACATAAATAAATAAATAAATAACTGAATAAATCAAACAATAAATAAATAAAAATAAAAAAACGAATAGATAAATAAAAAATGAAGGCACTAATCAACAAAACAAAACAAATAAATAAATTAATGATTAAATACAAAACCCAACAAATTTCATGGAAAAAAATTCGTACATTTAATTAAAAACAGAATAGCAATTTGCATTTGTACGATAATAATGTAAAATTAAAAACAAAAGCTCCTGCATACAGCAA
>STHB01024347.1:0-11411 GCA_018908115.1 Anopheles rivulorum
TTTTTCCAATCCATTGGCAGCTTATGAACGGTGGCGAGATGGAACACAAACAGGAGACAGGGAAAACCTGAAACCTGGAATGAGATGGCTCAAAAAAACACTTCTCACCTCATCGTTCGTTCGGTTGCGGCCATTTCTCTGCCTTTTTTTTATTTTTGTTCCCCATTTGGCTTGAGCATCATTATCTTTCCAATTCCGATGGAACTGAAGCTGGCAAACTGAAGCTACGCAGCGTGAATTAATATACTGGAACTAAGTGGCGAAAGTATGTCCGTGGTACACACTACACGCCTTCCCAGCGTTGGTGCGAAATGTGTAGCGGAAATTCTTTCTTAAAGTATGGTAAAATGCCACAATATATTATGGTCGACATCGTGGCACCGTACATGAAAACAGTCAAAATATTATTCATGAATTGAAGTTGCTTTATTGTTAAGCATTTACTTCGCTGCTGATTCGGAATTATGCTCTTGTTTCATATTTTAAAGATTATTCCCCTAAAAAAAAACTTTTCTCACTTTTAAAAGCGTTTTTAAATTATTCGCACTCAACGAGCATCCCACGCTACGGTACGTTTCGCAAATCGAATCAATAACAGGCGCAGGAAGGAAAGTTTGGTTGAATCAAGCGCTGTAGCTATTTCAGCAAACGCTGTGCGATATGGTTTCCCCGTTTGGCCACCCTACCCACCCACCCACAGACACACACACACATACTTTTTACGGTGTGAAAAGTTTTCCGATCTCCTATTTTCATCGAAACCTACCGCCTTTACCCAGTTTCCATCCTACTGGCAGCGAATTTTTGCGCCGACCATGTTTGCGTAAGGCAAAAAGTTGTTATGCTGTTGTTAGTGTATACCGAACCGAATCGTTTAACTCGTTTCATGTCTGCTTAATAATTGCAATCAGTTTAATGATCGGTGTGAGAGTGGGTACAGAAGCTTGAGCCGTTATTTTAAAGTGATCGAAACGTTCGTGAAGCTGTTAAGTACATTTCGAGCACATTCGAGCTCGAATTCATTTGACAGATCGAAAAATGTCAAGATAAAAATGTCGTTAATTGTTCCACCGAAATGAGTTTGAAAAATAAAAAAAGGGATTACGTAGCGCAAGTGTGAGTAAGAGTTCCAGAGTTACCCAAAACCGCACACCGAACTACTCTTCTGCTGCACCACGACCACCTACACCATGGCCTTTGCTGCCTGTTTTTTTTTGGGCAGTACGCTGAAGCATCCCATTTCGCTAATAACTCGCGCCCGCAGAAAAGTGCAAATGCTTTCGATTCAGCAACACACAAACACAATATGCAATCTCAACATGCATGCATGTCGGCAAGTGAAGCGAATGTCAATTGCATTTCATGCAATTGCAATTTTTATCCACTTGCAAGCGGGGGATTTTTTTTCTCTCCTTCTTGTCCACCCTGGTTCCAAAAACTTTACCCACCAAACGTTTGGACGGTGGTAGTAGAGTTGAGTTTTTCACGAAACTGAATCCCTTTGCTAACCACCGAATTGCGTGCGAGGTCGTGAGTCGGCCAGTGTGCTCAAAAGTTGCCCGACCGAGTTCGAGCACCTTCGGGTGAAAGTATTTGCGAAATAAAAAAAAAATAATCCAAATGTTACCGTACTCGTTGGCTTTTATCGTACTTTTGGAGCTGTGGATTTCCACACAAGCACACACATAAAAAAAACGAACTCACTGGCATAAATACAAACATGAATGGAACCGGCCTGTACAGAGAGGGTCCACAACAAAGCTCGCCGAAATCAAAATCATTGACTCGGTAGATTGTTTAGCGGCTGAGCTGATGACTGTATGTGTTGTATGTTCTTCTCAAAACTCGAAGCAATATCTAGATAGGATAGGAAAGTGGTGAATCTCTATCAACATCATCACCGTGGACATCATCCATCCTGATGAACCTGTTCCGGAGCAGCTCGAACGCCGGTGCCAGCCAAGCCCCAAAGGGATACAGTGGCGCAAACAACAGATCCCTTTTTTGGCTGAGGATAAAATACACACACACACACACACACACACACACACACACACGTACACACAAGCGCAATGGCCAGTCGCGGTTAGTCGCGTTTCGCATCAATCGCCCTTTTGCGGATGAAACTGTTGCCGATGGGGCCGTTGTTCGACCGTTGGCGGGCAGGTCTTTTGGTCGTTCTATTTCCTATCGATATGTGCCCGGTTCGTTCAAGAAAACCCCGTGAGCTGATGAACGGCCCTGTATCTACCGGGCACAGAAAGGACACAGTTAGAAACGCTGTCCATCAAAAACTGGGCTGGGGCAGGTTTATTTGACGCCCAATTTTAATTCTGCGGTCTCGTACAACCACGTCCCGGAATACGGATGCACCGGTAATAGATCTGCTCTAACGTGGTTGCAGTTTTCGATTATTTCGACTAGCGGCACTGATAGGGACTTGATTTAGGACCGGCCGATAGGCCGGATTCGGGCAAAAGGATTCAGCTCTTTTTTTTTGTTGTGTTTGTTTTTCACTCGCTTAAACTCCAAAACTCCCAAACCAGAAGCAGTTTTGTGCATCGGGTTTTTGTCTATTTGTTTTTCCTACTTCCTGCGATTGTGGCCATTCCATTTGTTTCTGGGGCGAAACCGTTCGCAGGATTGCGATTGTGTCGCCTGGCATGTTTTTTCTCATTCCGTATGTTTAGCCGGCCACGGCCAAATGGCTTTTCGCGATCGTACCGGTACGAGGGTTGATACGGATCGCAATCCACTCGATATCGAACATGGCGTTCCGCGGATATAGTCTGTCTCGGCCAATGGTAACACTTGCGCACTAAAAGTACTGCACCGAACCGGTTCCTGCATGTGACTGTGGCTTTCCACCGTGGAGATGTTTATTCGGGGAAAAAAAGTTATTTAACGTCCTCCCCACTGTACCGTTGCTGTCCGGTCGATCCGCGGAAAGTGTCGGAAAATCGGTTTGATTCAATTACAGCACACGCTGTGTCTAGCTGCAGTTCGTTTGGAGTTTTTGAGTGAGTTCTTTTGGGTTGTTTTATTTTTATTTCTTTCCTTCAAAAACTTTTCCACGAACTTTATTTCCCTTTTTTGGGGTGTGTGTGTGTGTGTGTGAGTTTATGCGCATCATGTTTCGTGGTGGCGGCCATAATAAAATCATTGGTTTAACGGAGGGGGGAGGGTGGGGGGGGGAGGGAAGGGGAGGGAAGGTGGCATGCTGGTTTTGTCGGTGCAACTGGCACTGCACCTGGGTTGACGAAGGTGCAAGGGATTTAGCATTCGTAAATTTGATTGGAAAAGTTTGCACCTGGTTTGCGCAATGACATCAGCGGGTTGCATTCGTACGCCCGGTACGCCTGGAAAGCGAATGCAAATAAATCGAGACGGTGCAACCACTCAGCAAGTTTTTTTCCCCCCCCTTAGCTAGTACGTATTTTGTTTTGCAATTTTTTTTAGAGTTACACCCTCAACAGAACTTAATGTAATTTAGTGTTGGTTTTTTTGTTTGTTTGGTTGGCGCTTAAATATTCCCAACGTTACGATTGCGCTGTGTAATGCTAGTTAGTTTTACTTGTGTTTTTTTTTTTGGGAGGGAAATTGTTGAAAAATAACGTATAAATTTTTGTGACTTGCTTTATTTAAAAAATAAATAAATAAACAAAACCCACACTAGGAAAGGTTTCATATTTATGGCACGTTTAAATGTTTGCTTGTAACATTCGAACCATTCGATAGGCAAGCGTCGTCCGGCATCTGGCAACAACCACTCCATCCCGGTTGGAGCACCATGTTCGGAAAAACAGATCACGTATTCGCTTTACCGGTTTCGACCTACCCTTAGCGCCCGGTAACATCAAACTTGGATCCCTTCACAGATGCTATAAAGATCATCTTACCTGAGCCTGGGTGCACACCATCACCGGCAAGCAAGATAAAGCCGAAAGGTGTCGTTGTGCATTAAGCAGGAATTAAGACACAACCGTGCGCTGCTTCCTAAACACAGGACAGAAACTTTCAACATCACCATCAAACCATCAAGCATCGATGACAACGTCCACGTATCGGGAAGGCAAGGAGGATCGGTGACGCCAAACTGTTCCCAGCAAATGGTTGGGCTGATTCCCCGGGAAAACGCCGTACAGCGACAGTTTGCGTCCAATCTTTTGGCTGATGGCTTAATGAGCGAAGCTCGGTTGGTAAGTTTATCTATATTCGCCTAGCGCCAAACGGTGTCAAAATACGGCCATGACATGCAACGCTGATCACGGGCTGGGCGCGTAAAGTGCGTTCCTGGCTTCCGGTTGTTGGTCCATCATAAAAGCACACCTAGCGAACGCACGATGGCACCTAATATCGTGCCGAACTTCATTATGGTACCGCCGATGCGCGTGTATGAATTGTGGCACCGTCTTTCGCTCGGAAGAGAGCAGCTTTTGCAAAACCTGACGCTGATGGATCGGGAGTCGTAAAATTTAAGCAAAACAAACGAGTCCATAAAACATACGAATCTTGTTGCCCGTTGCACGATTTGTGTTTCTTCCGCGTCTAAAGAGAGAGAGTGAGGGTTGGTGCGTACTTGCCGCATCCTTAGATGCTGTACAAGGCAGCCAAATGTGTAATCCGTCGTAAAAACATGAAAACCTGAGCAGGGCGAAAACCAACCCAACACCAATAACTCCGTTTTGTCGGGTTCTTCGGAACAAAAATTGGTGAACCTTCATCGCTGGGGTACGTCACCCGGATCATTCTCTCTCTCTCTCTCTCTCTCTCTCTCTCTCTGCTCTGGTATGATGGTTATGATGGGCTTCACCCGTAAAACTGCCCGAAGGATTCATAAATTCCGGTTCAACACCGATTACGGTTTGCAAGTGAAAGGCGAACGGATGGTTCCGATCGCTTTAATCGGATGCCAATGCGCAAGCCATCGTTTGCACCAGCTTTTGCACCAGAATTGAATTGTGCTTTAAAAGGATGAAAAATGGTCCCCCGTACGCACTAAAGCGACAGAGATGGTGGGACTGCTAAATGGGTTTGAATGTAGCTGACCGTGTTCCATGGTTGCGGAAAGGTGATTTGTATGCTTTTTGTTGCCTGGAGCTGCCATTGACTTAATGTGGTTGCTGGCTTTCTGTGTCATGTAAAGCGCCTGGATGAATATGATAACCAAAAAAAAAACAAAGCCCCGCTTTGGCAACCGTACGATATTATGGGAATGTTATGCAGAGCTTTAACTACCGATCCCAGGCGTTTTGTTTCCGAAGGTATAATGGTAATGAATTCTTGGCATACATTACAGCAATCCTTCATCCATGCTCAGCATGTTGGACTGACGGGAGTCGGGCGAATTCCAATTCTGTTTGGCACAGTATACGATGCTAACTCCCATTCCGACTTACCATGGTCATTCGATCTACAACGATTTCGATTGCTTTCGCATTGTTTTGCATGGTGTTTACAACAGTGTAACGCCAGTAGAAACAAAACATAAATAAATAATAATCGTTCCTTTTTCACTACATATCGGGATCCGTGTAATATGTGAAACGTTCCCTTGTCTGCTTGCTATGCTGTGCCATTTTTGCGCATTTTCTCACAGTAAATCCATTTCCATTGCGCGGATACATTTTGGGAAAAGTTATAATATGTGCCAGGACTTGCTTCCTCGTCTTTTTTGTTTGTTTGTTACGAGCTTTATTCAAGCGTCCCCCGGGGGCAAAATTTTGCCATTCCGTGCAATGGAAATGGTTGAAAGCGGGAGCATTTACTGCCGGACCTACCGGATTGAAATGTGGGCCCATCTTAACCGGCAACCAGAGAGGCACTGCATGCCATGCTGTGCAGTAGTAGCCGCAGCCGAGGATATTAATGATAACGTTTATGGGAAAAGTTTACCATTTAGATGGACGGAAACGAAGTTGGGATGAGTTTTTTTTTTTGGGGAGAGTTTGGTTGATTTTGGGGGGATTTTTTTTTCTTCTCGTTTGAATTGGATGCGATGTACTCGACTGGAAGATCCACTTGTGTGCAGTGGATCTCGAGAATGGTCGCACTGTGGATGTGTGTGAGTGTGTTCCGCATGATCAGTATAATACATCATGGCTGGTGGTTTGGAAACGGTTACAGTGTGGGATGGAAAGTGTCAGTTTTTGACATCATTTCGCACATACGTTGGTTCGTTTAATTTTAAGACCCGAAAGTTATTTCCCCTAATTGATAAGTTGATGCAATTCATTCGGTGATTGTGTAGTATTTAATTTCACAGAAAAGTTTAAGTGAGCAGGAAGTACGACATAGTTTGTTTGATTTTTAAATTTGTACAATTGGTATTTTAAGTATGCTTTGCATTAATTTGTTTCCATACATGGTTTTGACATTTGTTAGTTTTGACATTTGATGACATTTGACATTTGGAGGTTTAAGCGCTTCTACCCAACAATATAAACAGGTTAACTAAGTCCGTATTGATATTTAAAAACTGGTTTAACTTTAAATGATGAATTCCACGGAAAGTTTTTAAAAAATGTGGTGTGGTTTGTTTAATACTGTAGTGTGTTTGTTTGTAGCAACATAAAATAAAATCTTGAGCTCGATATTTGTGTCATTTTTGACCTAAAGTTTTCACTGTCTAACTGAAACCATCATAGAAAACGGTAGTCGGAATCATTTTTTTGAATTTCGATCAAATTGTACTATAATATGTCAAGGTATATTTAAAATACTTCGCACATTTTGGAACTTTGGAACAGTGAACTATCTTAAAAGAGAAGAACTTGAGCAGAATGTAGCCGAAAGTCTCTTTGTAACGTTCACGCATAATTACCAGTTAGAAGATTTCATTGAACAAAAGCGCATACAAACGTTGCTTAAAACCCATCACGATGATAACATAATCAACTTGTACGCAGAAAGCATTATACTAAGCCATAATGGGAAGATACACGTACAGCATCGTGCCAACCAGCCCTGCCTGCTGATGGTGTATCAATATTTGAAAAATCGAATTAGTCACTTTTGCCTTCCGCATTTGCCTTGAAGGGGGCATTTACCATCGTCAATCGATGGTACGCACACACGCATTCTGACAATCTTTCTCTCAAAACCGAAAGCAACCCCCACTCCCGGAAAGAACAACGGAGGGAGAGCACATTCTTCATTCCTTTCCGAACCATACCACTGCTATCTTGCACAAAAAAACCCCAAACCAACTCGGGGCTCGTGGCACGATGACAGAGCGTACTGGTCGATGTTTGCCGTAATCAATCAGTATTTGCAAATTCAATAATTCCGCATGAAAATAAGCTACCGTACTACCAGCACGGGCATGCTGTGTACATGCGTCACTGAGAAGGTGCCGCCATTTCTACACCGTACCCTACCGTGGTACCACGTGCTCCCCAGCACCCAGGTGCTGGAGAAGGGTTTGGCATGTGTTCGCCTGGTTTTTTTTTGTTGGTGTGTGTTTTTTCTCTTTGATTTTCTTTGCTCTCGAATCCAAACAGAACAAAGCGTAAACGATGGGCCACGTGGACGGGGGTGTGGGAAGGGTTTCGGGCACCCAATGCTGGTATGATCGTCGTGCGAATACATATGTGCGCTGGTAATGATCCATGCATGAAAAACAAAAACAAAAAAACACGAGAAGGAAATAGCAACGAACAACGAGAGCTTTTTTGTCGAGAGGAGACACGTGTGGTGTGAGGTCTGGGTACAACGTGCCACCCGGTGGGATGGAGAGCAGGGCGTTGCAAATAAGATTTACTTTGCAGATCCAATTTGCTCGTCCCTGCGTTTGATGATCGACGTGTACGCCTTAAACTAATTGCTGACGCTGCCGGCGTGGAAAATTCGTGACTTAGATTCGAGTGTTCGGGGTGGAAAATTGGCTTATTTTATGGCTCGTTTAGCCATGCCACGTGGATGGATGTTGTGGATGCTGATTGCTAATTTACTTTGGCAAAGATAAACAAAACGTTATTTTATCAGCCAAACTTTACGTTTTTGCTTACGGACGCGGGATTTGCGCGGGAAATTGTTTAACATGGTTTGTCTCGTCCCCCAAAATCGAGATTCCGGTTCGGGCTGGGATGGAATGATTTACATGTGTGTGTGTTTTCTTGCTTTTATTGCAACGTTTTGTACCATTGCACGTTGCTCGATGATTTATTGACAAATCATCATTTGAAAGCCGAAGCGTGATGAGCATTAACATAGGAAAAACTGTCGGAAAACACAAAATTCGGAGAGGATATATAAACAATCAACGGTTTTTTTTATCGATTTGTTGTAACGTTGTTGAAGTACTTTGTCCCGTTCAG
The DNA here is from genome assembly GCA_018908115.1 of Anopheles rivulorum. Classification (NCBI taxonomy): domain Eukaryota; kingdom Metazoa; phylum Arthropoda; class Insecta; order Diptera; family Culicidae; genus Anopheles; species Anopheles rivulorum. The sequence continues at coordinate 8,319 of STHB01024347.1, forward strand.
TCAACACAGAGACATTTTTTTACCGATCTACCACCTTAAAAATGTACTTTGGCAGTTAAATTTTAATGTGCTAATATTCTCAAGTACCTTAAAAAACCTTGCATATTTTCATTGCTGGTTAATGATCTGTTTAATTTTATTTTTTTTATTCGGAAAGATAACAACGAATGCTAACATTTAAGTTACGCACTATTAATATTTTAATAGTCACGACAATTTTAAGGAAAAAAATAATTTACCTCTTTTCCAAATTGGTAGAATTGTAATAGAATTTTGCTATTTTACTAAACTACCAGAAACTCGGGATTTTGTAGAATATAGTAGGATGCCGATTACTCCATTTAGCCTAGTGTCGTATTAATCGTGAAACTCGGAAATTATAGTTCAATTGACAACAGATTGGACAAAATAACTACTAAACCGACAACGACTTAAGAAAAAGGATTCTTTTCCTCAAAAAATCTTTGCAACGATAAACGTACTAAGAAAAATTATATCATACATTTAACAAAAACTTCTACCCATTACACTTCGTATCTTCATATTTATCTATCAAAGGAGTTGTTCCTTTTATGCGTTTAATCTTCTTATTCAGGAAGGTCAAGGTTGAGTCCGGATGAGCACGGATAATCGGCGTTCCACTGTATTTGAAAATTGCTTTTCTTCTCTTTTGTCGAAAATGCTTGTTGAAATGCTAGAATACTGAAACTAAGTATTTCAATTCATTCATATAATTTTATGTCAATTTAAAACGTCCACTGAAGTATTCAACAAACTTCCTCCAAAATTTATATAAAAAAAATTACAAAAGGAAGTTGTAGTCATTGTAAGTGTGAGTGACTGAAAAAGCGGCAATAATTGCAAGCGAAACAGCATTGTGATAAAACACTCCGGAACGGTAACGGATTAAATCCAAAGGTGGGCCCCGGTATCGCGTCGGTTCCCTCCAAGGTAAACGTAAAACGTAAAAAAAAACTAAAGCCCTCCAATACGCTGAATTTCTGAGGATCTAAAATTTGCTGGAATCAGCACCATTGTGCTGGCAGTGGATTGAATAGCAGAAGTTATTATCATAATTTATCTGCCAAGACAAATTTAAAATACCTTCCGCAAAGCTTGAGCAGCTTTTTCCCAGTCCTTCTTTCCCCAGGACACCTCTCCACGGCTCCATCGAAGCTTTCGCTAAAAAGATTATGTTAAAGATTTGGGTTGATTGAATATTCGCAACTTTTTCCATCACTTTGGAGCAAAATCGGCTTTCTGGCGCTTTGGGCGTAAGTTGCGAATCATGTTGCTAAAACCGCTTCCCTTTCGGGCACTACCATTGCAGCACACGTATACCATACTACACAGGTATGGTATGAGGAACTTTGTCCCCTAGCGTCGAGATGGTTTCGTAATAAAGCACAGATAAAGACAAAGGAATGATCAAAGATGAAATGCCCGTGCACCACCCGTGCTGCCACGGGTTGTAAGGATTACCTTACCGTAGCCTTCAGCACGCAATGTTTTACCTGTCGCAGCGTAATCTTACGCCAATTCAACTCTGCTAGCTTGACGGTAAATACCCAACCATCGTCACCTTCACCGAGCGTAAATGGACGCTTCCACGCCACCAACACCGCCACCGAGATTGGGAAGTTAATTTTGACTTTCAGCTAATTTTCGCCACTAACGAGATGCTTTTGTTGAAGATTGAACGATGAGCAAAGGAAATAAAAAAAAACTCCCAGCAACTAGACAAGCAAAAAAGGGGGAAAACAAGACTTGCCCCGGAGAAAAGTAAGCGAACAAGTAAGCGACAGAACCTTTTCCAGATAGCAGCGCACGCAGATGAAGTTTTGCAAGTGGTTCCCGGGGTTTGCAAGAGAGAGAGAGAGAGAGAGAGAGAGAGAGAGACAGAGGGAGAGAGAGAGAGAGAGCAAAAAAACTGCATCCGGCCGGAAGGGTGAGTGAAATTCCGCTGAATTAACTATTTCACTGATGAAGGTAGCGTGCGCGACTTTCGTGGTAGATGGCAAAGTTTACCGGTTCGGTACGTAACTGATTTTTGGTGCGCGCCTCGAACAGCCAACTCCAATAATAAAGTAATCCATCTAACCGGGTTTTGTGCCCGGTTTGGATGGATGGTTCATCTTTCCCTGCTTAATGAACCAACCAACCGACCGGCAGTTGTAAACATACACATTTATTTGATGTATTACAAGTGGCGATCCTGCTGCAAAAAGGGGATGCTCAGCCAACTGTACACCGTACAAGGTGTATAAAGCTGTGTGCGCCTAAATTAACGCTATTCAGCTGTATGCTGGTATTATTTGTGCACGTTCAATTATTAAGCACGAAAGTGGATCATCACATCAAACAAACAAAAAATACACAAACGAGCTTCTCATAATGAATGCACCGGCTTGTGTGTGTGTCTGTCGATGACTGCAGCTTTATAATTACGCGTTAATTATCGTCCCAAGGGATGCATTATGGTGTCTTCAACTTGAAACGGAGCAACACTCCGTTGAAAGGCAAGTTCCATTAAAGTTGCCAGTAAAAATTCAATTTAGACTCTTGCTTGGCGTTGTTTGCTTTAAAATGGATGTCTTTTTTTGCTTTAAAGATAGTTATTGAACTTCCTAACTGTGTTTAATATGAAATGGTGGCACAATGTTACCAGAAGCCTTCAAAGTAGTCCATTAAGGACATAATTATTAGTTGGGTTGAGTGTTTTTAACAAGAAGTATGTAAACTTTTCCGTAGCAACATACATTCAACGTCATAAACTATAAGGGAAAACAATTAAGTTAATTTAGTTTTATTTGAAAGCACACACACATTTGTTGCCTTCTTTCTTTTCTTCATTATTTTGTGGTGCATTACTTTATTAGCATGATCAACGTTCAACGTTTTTTTAACTTTAAAATGCAACAACATACGGTTGAAGTGCAACATAACTAACACCGAATAAACTCTTGAAATTAGCTGTGGTTTTGACTTTTGCCCTGCTTGCCGCGAGGTAATAGCTAGTGGACCCTTATAGACTGCTTGTCTGCATTAACTGCTAAAATTTACTCCCAGTGTGTCCAGCAAGTATGAACTTTT
>STHB01024355.1:0-11411 GCA_018908115.1 Anopheles rivulorum
TTAGTAGCTAAGTACGGTTTTGGTTTCAGTGTGGGGAACGAGCTGATACTAAGCACACCACTAGAATCGTTCAGCAAACGTACAAAATTGCACCATTACTATGCGCAAAGCGATGCTGCAGCTGATAATGAAACTGTTTGCTAGGAGCTCAAAGAGTCCTCGAGGAAAGAAATTGCCCCTTTTACTAAATAAGGTTTCCCGTGAGCATTCAGATAGGCACCATTGATCAGACTAAGAATCGAAATGTATGTGTTTCGCAAAAAAAAAACAAACCAAAACTGAAAACGAAACAATCGCGCAACTTACAACATCTAGGGAGTAAAGGTTTATGAACGTGTTCTTGTGTGTGTTTTGTTTGTTTTTACGTCTCATTGGTGAATATTTTCGTCATAACTACTACATCTCGTAAAGGCTCGTTTCTCCTGCTAGCTGCTCAACCTTACCGCTGATTACATATCACATCACGAACGGGTATAGCAGGAACTCAAAAAAACAAAAGTTTGAATAAACTTATATCAAGAAAAGAAGAAAGAAATAAAACACAATTTCTTCTCACTTATTTTGCACACAATATGAGTGACAAAGATATACACGTTTGGCTTTGCGACAACGATCGCAAACCTCAAAACTTTATGCTGAATTGTTCTTTTTTTTTGGGGTTCTATTCCACGTCCGAATGCATTTAAGGGGGTGGAATTTGGGCGCGTGAGTGATACACCTTGCTTTAATGCTAGCTTTTTGGGGATGCTTTTATCTTTTACACACACACTCACACCAAACATTCGTCTTCTTCGTTTCAATACTTTCGTGGTTGTACGTGGAAAATGGAGCATTCTCATCGGCTGTTTGCTCACATGCACAATACATTTGTTTCGTTTTGCAATGTTGAACTTTTAACTTCCTTTTCCCCGTTGTGAACTCCGTGACCGTAGTAATAAGTTTGCTTGCATCATTTGCTATCGGCTTTTCCGTGCCGGAACATTCGCATGTACACACAATTTGTTCTTACAACGTTTAAATGACTTCCATGTTTCCGTTTTGTTTTTACATTCTCTCACATACACTAACGTTACTGGTGGAACGAAATAAAGAAACAAACAAAAGGGTTGTATAGGAAGCGGAACCTAACCTAGAGCCGTGTGTGAAAATGGTATTAGAATGTCGCATTGGAACCGTTTCCGGTTGCTTCCGGAAACCGGACCATCCCGGTCGGGTTGTTTGGTTTTTTGTTGCTGTGTTAGTCCTTTCACATTCGCGTACTGCGCTCTTTCGCGCTTTCCTACATGCAGCAGTTCCACATCCTTGCACTCCACCAAACTGTTCTCTCCTAATCACGTGGCACGGATGGTTTGTATTTGTTTATGCTTTGTTGTTTCGTCCATCTACATTTACATATATTCATCGCGTTCGGTGGTAGCAATAGCTAGATGAACCTTGCGCGTACAATAATTGTCGTTTGTCGTCCCGCGTTATGCTGGCGTCCGCAGCAGCATGGCGCAATCGATGGTGCAAAAGAAAAAAAGGTGTTCCCACGGATGGAGAGCAACGTTTTTACACGGAGGAATTTTTACCAATAATTTCACCACTCCGCGAGTGCACTACGCGTCCATCGAACTCAACCGAAGAGTTGACCTTCAGCGGTGAGGCGGCAGCGGCCGGTTGTGTGTTGAGGGGTTGCTTTTCATCTTCCCTGCATTTTTTGGGAAACACAACATTAAAGGAAATTGGGTTAATAAAGAAAAGGCTTTTCTTATTTCAAGCTCAGAATTGAAGGGAAGAAAGGTATGCGTACAGATGAAGCGAATGGTTTACGAAAAGCATATCAAACTACAAAAGGCGATAAACTATAAAGTTATGAACGATGAGCAACATGCATTAATGATATACCGGGATGAGTGGCAAAAACATAAAAGATGGATCGTGTTGTTTGCAACTGCTTGTTAATTGTGTTTACTTTGTGCAATTTGAAGTGAAGACAATGATTTGGTGGAAAATTTAGGTTTAGACTACGTTATTTCTAATTTAATTTCCTTATTTATTTTGTCGGCTGAAAGAAAACATTCAAAGATTCACAATTCCCGTGAATGGGAAGGCATTTCAATTTTATTTTATGCCTATAAACGAAAACCACGCTTCACACAAGTAAGATGTGGCCTTTTTAAGTAATATTCTCACATTTATTATGTTTGGTCATGTATGAAAAACGCATCACATACACAAACCATCAGTTGTGGAAAGCATTATCAGGCTTAATGTCATAGTTTTCTCGTAGTAGTTGTAGTAGTAGTAGTAACGGTGAAGCACTAATATGTGCAAACTAGGAGCACTTCTCCATTTTCTCGACCGGATTCGTGGCCCGAGATGCCCATTTGAAGTGGGATAGAATTAATGGTAAAAAATCCCACTTCCGCAGTATTTCTTAATGAGAACGAATTTGAAAAGCAAATGATGGTTTTTTTTGCCTTTGGAAGCTCGAATGTAGGTAAAAGCATGGAAAGAGAATAAAAAAAAAAATGGATAAAAATGCACAAATGAATGTACGACAAGCGGGATCTCGCATTTCGTGTCGGTGCAATTAAATGCATGTGAGTTTGTGCACATTGCTATAATGCATGCAAGCGTTCGGTGCACGGATAGCTTTACATTTAGTATGCATTAAAAGTTGGTAGGAGAAGCAAAACAACAACAAAAAAAAAGTTAACAGAAAAATGTGCATTTTGAAAGTGGGATTTTAAAACAGTCCTTGATGTGGAAATAGGAAAGAGAGTTATTCACGCAAAGCATTTCTAGCAAAATGCAAAGTAGAAGAATTGCTATTCGAGCTGCTAAAAAATGTTTTAAACTCATATTTAAACAAAAAACAGGTGTTAAACTAGATCATTGTTTCCCGAGTGAAATAAAGGTAAAATTAGCGCAACGTAAAACGAATAAAAGCTTTCTTAGCAACAATTGATAAATAACCTAAAAGGAAAGCAGGGTTTGCGAATCAAAGTGGTCGTATTTAAGTGATTTCTGGATTATTTTCAAGCAGAAGTGGAAATGTGTAAGCGTTCTTTCTTTTTTTAAGTTTTTACAAGATGAAATTGCAACGTCTGTGCAAAGCTTTCACAACTTACACTTCATTATGGTAGAAGTGTCAGTTAAGAGACGAGCTTTGTAAAGATTCAATTTTGCTTTGAACAAGCCTTAGTATGAGGGAAAGATGTCTCATCTAGCTCTTTACATTCTAGTATAACTTGAAAAGAATCCAGTAATGGTTACAACTTTTCCACTTGAACTTGACACGCGGCAAACTAAAAAGGAACACACAGGGAATAAGGGACTGCGGCCAAATGGCACATGCACTGCTCAGCGTAACGAGCACAATCCTTGGGGCGTCATGCGCTAGAAGTAGTAGTAGTAGTAGTAGTAGTAGTAGTAGTAGTAGTAGTAGTAGCATGGCGGAGCTTACAATGGCGTAGTGGCGCCCAGCTTCACGATTGGTGGTGGCAGCGGTAACGGTGACGGTGGACGCTCCTTGATCAAACTGCCACTGCAATAGGGTAGCGGAAAACGCCAACCGTAGAGACTTTGGTTGTGGTTATTTGTATTGTAGCGAAGCGGACGACACGGAGTGTGGTGGTGGTTGTGGTGGTAGTGGTGATGGATAGTAGTGTGTTATGGTCGTTGTTTGAATTGTATTTAACGCATAGGATTTGTAGATGGGATGCACATAGGTTGGCGTGTGGTGGGTTGTATTGTGTTCAACAACAAAACAAATCGATCGCAGCAAACCGTAGACGCGTTTGTGTTTGCGCCAAAAAACAACCAGAAGAAGAAGGATGATCACAATGGATGTGTGTGGCCGTGTGTGAGTTAAGTAAGGATCATGTTAATTCGCATATACACACACGCGCGCGCGTGGAAATGTACAAATGTGGAGCACGGACATAAGGGAGAAGGGATGAAGAAACAAAAAAACACACAATAGCATGATGTGATCAGCAAAGGGAAGTAGCTGTTACTTAAATTGTAAGGTGTTAATTTACAACCATCAGATAGGAATGGGGAACATTAGAAGAAAGTATCAAGCATCTTTCGTTTGCACCGTTGATCCTTTCCTTCTAAAGAGCCACTGCCGATGGAAGGTGTTTTGTGTTAGCAAACATAGTACCCTTGGCCTTGCAGGCCAACCTGACAACCAAACTATATGCCAAAGGGTGTGATATGGTGAGTAAGAAAGGACCACACCGAGAAAGAAAGAAAGGAAAAAAAACAATATGGAAGGACGATTGTGCTTCGACTTACCTGCCAAGTTTAGCTTCATCGTCCAGATCCGAGGGTGATCGTTTCGTTTTCCGACAGAGTGTGGCCAATATGCCCAGGTTACCGAACGCGCAGCACAGCAGATCAGCGATGATGAGTAGCAACACTACCGAACCGATCACGATACCAATGACAGCAGCCGATGACAACGTTGGGCTGTCAACACGCAGAACCACATCGATGCCTGCATGGGACGCATCCAAGTAGGCAAGTAGCAAGTAGCGGCGCAGCACAGTGTCGGTGCGATGGTCAGACGCGCAGAGAAAAGAAATGATTCAGAAAGAACGCAAGCACAAGATTAGTTACGTTCGGTAAGCGAAACGTTCGCATTGATGATTAGTAATAACCCCTGCCCCGTAGTATACACTATACACTAGAAAGACGAAATCCCCATGTGGGTGATGTTGTTAAAAAAAAAAGGGAAAACATAACAGCTGTACACAGATAGTCTGCTAGAAGAAGGTAATTGAGATTGCACGTGATTTTGTTGTGGGAGTAGGAGAAAGTTGTATACAATTAGAGTACGGGCAAAGCACGATTAATACTATGCAGTTTGTTTGACACAGGCAAATAGACACAATGGGAAAACTGGGAAGCAAACGGAGCAATTGACTAAAACGATCAAACATTTTCGCACGCAAATGTGGCATACTCGGGGTGTTTTACAGGCAGCATTGAAACGCTGCCCACCCTATGCTCACCTACAGCTAAAGTAACAGTTTTTTTTCACAATAAGTGCAAAACAACAGTAATAGTGGCAGCTTTACTAAAATCCAATCGCTAGTGAAAAGCTGCGACCAACGACGTGAAAAGTGCACTGAACGATTCCAGGCGAACATCACAAACATGGTGCATGAACATTGGTGTGAGTGAACTTTAAGTGCAGTTTGGTAAATTTTGGCTTCGGAAACAGTAAGTTTTTCTCTCGTCCTGAGTAAGATTGATTGCGAAATGCATGATGACGTGTATAGTGACTCTTTATGACGACGCTTGACGCAACGCAACACATTATTTAAAGCTTTACGAATGAATGTTTGTTTGGCGGATGAACGGAAGGAACAAGGATGAACTTCATGCAAAACAAAAGTGGATAAACGCACAACTGACATGCTTTAGTTTAGATGTTTTGATAGTTGTTTTATAGTGTTTCAACTAATTTACGCTTGCTTGCTGGTAAAAGTACAACGTGTTTCTGTTGTGTTTGTGGAGCATTATTGCGTAGTTTGCGCAATTCATTCATAATCCTTTTTTTGTGCTAGTTGGAGGTTTGCGTGTACGAAAGCAATTGCAACCGGATTGATGAGAATGCGTGTGTGGTGTATGTTTTGTCGTTCTTCTCTATTTGAAGAAGCGTAGTGTGTTTTGTACTCGATTTGCCTGTGATTATGGTTAGCCTTGTGAGGGTGTAAGTTTCGTGCGGACTGCCATGTAGATGTACCGATGTACTATTTTGGTTAATATTACGTGTTAATGTTTCACTTTTAATTACGTTTCGTTTATGTGGTGTGAGCTGCAAATCATGTTGTTTAGGTTTTTGAGATTTAGATGCACATTTAAAACTAGTTTTAGTTTGCTTGCGGTTGTGTTATTTTCCCAATGTTTCATTCGAACGAATGTTTGCTACAAGGAAAAACACACATACACACACACACACACACACACACAGACAGAACGTATTTACACAAACATTCAACAAATGGTAATGCAAAGGACTGAATGTTGTATTCTTTAATTTGGTACTTCGTTAGTTGGTGTGTGTGGTTTTTTTTAATTTAAATAATTATTTGCTATATAAAACACTAGAGACGACAGATGCAAGAAAAGAAAACAAAACAAGATAGAACAGTGACTGAGTGTGTGTTAAAACAAGTTAACCAGCATTGAAACTATTAAGTAGAACAGTGGTAGATATTATTTCTTGGTGATAGCTAAATTATGGAAAAAAACTGAACTGGTTTGGGTGCTACAAGAACGCTAACAAGTTTGGTTCGTTTGTATGTGTTAATAAACTTCGTTGCATAATTACCTTCGTTTTTTGTTCGCAAACCTAAGCGATGGAAGGTGGAAGGGAAGCGTTTGAGCACACCAGGGAGTAGTAGGTACACTGATTGGTTTTTTGTTTGCTTTGGTTAGATGCAGCATTTGTTTGTTTGTTTGTTTGTTTGTTTGTTCGTTTTGTTTTTAGCAACATTTTGGTGCTTCAGCTTTTGCAACGTTCAGTTTGGCGGAAGTACAGTACAGTTGAGCTTTGCTTAATGAATGTTAAAATGCAGCTTAGGTTCAACCAAGCACGATCGAACCATATTCACACTTGTCACCAATGGAATTAGTATTAATAAGAAAAGAAGCTTTTTTATGTGATTTTTTTTTAAATGTTGTTAGACAGTATTGATGATGTAATTGGATTTATTTCATGGCTCCCGTTCCAGCTAAGATTACTCCCCATTGTTTTATTTTTTTGCACTACAACACTCCACCTACATCGGTTATGTACAAGCACAACACTCCCATCATTATGGCTGCTACAGTACAGGATTTTTGTTTTAGTTTGCTATTATTTGATTCAAACACTTGAAAGTGAGCACGTGAGCAATTAATGTTATCTAACGTTCGCCAACAACTCCACCAATAGTTATCACCCAAAATACGCAAAAACACACACACATACATACATACATACATCTACAACAAGCCGCTTTTTTGCTACTGGTTTTTTCTTCTTTGTGTTATGTTTTATGAATCATTTTAGTGTTCGAAAGTGGGATCTTGAGCTGATTCTAGACTTTTTTTTTTTTCATACACTGCACGAATAATAACTGCTCGAAAAATTGTTCTAATCCTTACCAGCTGCAGCCTTTAACCCTTTTACTTTTAATAGTTTCTTGCGTCTTCTTTACAACATTAACTAACTTTATGGAAAAAAATATGACGATTTTCCTTTCCATTTTTCGTTGTGGTGAAATTCGTACACGCTATTATTCTCATTTTCGCTCATACACTCTCTCACTGACCCCGGTCGGTTTCAAAACTACACACATATAGTTATAGGAACTAAAATCCCCACTATCCTTCCGTTCGTTAAACGGTTTTGTTTTTGCACTTTGCTATGGATAATGCAAATGAAAACTTCTGGTACATTTTGTTTTGTTTCATTCGAATTTTCCTGCAGTTTGTTAAACAACCAAACAACAACAGTGTTTTTATTGTCATTGTCGATGCACGTACAGTTTTTGCTGCCTTTGTGCTTTTAATTTGCAATTTTTATGTACATAATTTCTGGTTCTTATGCATCCGGGGGAAAGAATTGAACAAGTATGAATGGAACACCATGGAATGGAATTGTTGTGAGAAAAAAACGATGAAAAGTATAGATTTAGAGGTGTTACAATTGTGGAATAGCAAAAAAACCGCCATAAAACCCCTATCTTTGGTTCATGGAATGTTCCGGTGGGTTTGAAGGAAAAATGGTTGATTTTTCATACTGGTAAATGCTTAGACATTAGTCTAATTTGTCAAGCTATCGGTTGCCCGCGAATGTCGTAACGAGTTCATTCAAATGAAGAAAAGAAAACATGGAATCAAGAAGGGTCGTTGGTAATTCTTGCTGACCTTGCAGGGCTAATAGAGACACAAAGAATTGAGAAGTGAAGGAAAAAATAAACCATTTTCGAAAAGCTAATGGGAACTAAATCATCGAGTAAGATAATTTGACAAAAGGTATTTAAGAATGTAGTTTAATTCATTTAATAACTTGATATTTAACCATCTAGCACGGGGTTTAAACACTATTGGCAGTGATTATTTACAGCTATCTCCACTGGTGATACTGGTGTTATGTACATAATGGCTCTATTTAACTACGAATTGTTTTAATATAACAAACTGCATTCAAATAAGTTTTCTAGTAAACAAACACAAAAACCATTCCCAAAATCTAATGACGCTTCAGTCGCACCACGCTTGTTTTCGTGCAATCTATGGTTTTATTTTCCATTCGTCTTTGTTTTTTTTTTTATTTATCACAAATATATGTATGTATGAATGTAAATTCTACTGGATAGTTTGAATGTAGGAGCAGTGGGTACACGTGTTTTTTTTTGTTGGTTTGCCGCATATACAATTTGTTCTAATCGACCTTATATTACTACTTCCCAATATATCTGAGAAGCGTTCAGTGGCAGTGACTGCAACTTGTTCAACTCAACTGTGATAAACATTCGTCAAAACTAACATTTACATAATAATTCTCTGCTAGTGTTTTCGCATTTAAACACCACTTTCGAGTGTGTGGCACTCGCTCGCTGTAGTGTGCTAATTGTAAGATTTGCTAATATAACTTCCTTCCTTACAGAACGCAATGGTTGAGATGTGCCTACATTAGTGCCTACACCAGCATCCTGCGGTCAATTTTAAAATCACGCACAGAATGCAAGGCTGTTACCGAAATTCATAGGTTCACAATAAGATCAAGGCATTTGGAAAATTAGTCGATACACTAAAGCTGTCCGATGGTTGTTTTTTTGTTCGAAATTTAGTTTAAATATGCATCAAAATTACACAGTCGTAAAGAGTCGTAATTAAGCTCATTATTATTACAGATCAGTGAGAAATAGTAATAGTTGTAAGCACACAACTTGCATCCCTTCACTCCTTCTTACCATTTTAGCTTTCGTTCCGATTTTCGCGCACTTTAAGAGCGTTTATCACTGTACAAACATTTTGAACAGTTTTGTTTCATGAAAACGTTAACAAAATTTTAGCTCTTTTAAAGGTTATCTTTTACACCGTTTTTTGAATAAATCCATTAACTAAGTAGCAAATGTTAAAACAGATCGATATTTAAAAAAGTTAGTCAACAGAACAGGAAGCAGAAAAAAAACATGTTTGTTTCCATGTTTTGTTTTTGTTTCTAACCTTCACCGACGCTACCGAAACTTCCCATTAGAAAGCGAAATATTTAAATCGAGTTTGAACTCACCTTACGGCAACTCATCGCACGCCAGTTTTATGTTACGAACAGCATATTTTTCGTTTAAAAATCAACTTTAATAATTGGGATGAATTTAGGTGTTTAATTTTTTTCTCGACTAAGAAACCTTCTAGCGGGAGAATTTTATAGAACAAATAAACTTGAACGATTATAATACATCGCAAATTAAATATCGATTTTTGAAAGATTTTTAATTATAAATCTCACCCAATCGCGATACCATTTTTCGAAAGTGTTCAAACTTTGAACACAAAAATATATCTTTAATTTAACAAAGTGAGTTACAGCTTTAGATGGTGGGTTATTCGCTTGTTCGGTTTAAATCGTAAACTATTTTGATTTTGTTTTGTATATTTTCTGCCGTTTTCCCCTATCTGGTACAATTTGTTACACATAATTGCGTCAATTAATGTTGTTTAACAGTTAAAGCATCCGTTCGTTAAAAAACGAAACACTCAAAATTGACTGTCCATGTACCATCGGTGGTAATGGAACTTGGCGTCATTTTTGTCCACTCGTTTTAAAGCTGTTACAAAACGTGACTTGTAGGTTGTTCTATTACAATGAATTTACTCGTGTTGGTTCTTGGTAGCGGTTTGGATAATGTTGATAATGATTTGTATATTACTCTGCCTAACTATTTCAGTTCCGACATATAGATTTCCTATCTTCCTTGGATCGCTCCTTTCCGCTAGGAGACGTGAACACTGGGTTGATTAGCTGGTTTTGGAGCATCCTTATACCTCGCGCGGAAGTTCATTTCAGCATTCGCTACGTTACAATAGTCTTACGATCCACTAGCGTCGAGTACAGACCACTTGAAGGATGTGTCCTTCCTACTGTGTAAATGACGTTCCTTCTGGTCGCGTTGGACATTGGCAATCGGTTTGCTGCTACTACTGCTATTGCTACCACAACCATTCGATGCACACTCCACACCGGCACTGCTGATCGCGGCCACCACCACCGAGGGCAGCCCTGTAAGGACGAACGACCAACATAACCACCACCACCAACGCACGGTGCTTCCTTTGCATACGCTCGCACTACCAGTGTAATAGTTATCTACGAGAGTAAATCCAATACCGCGGGTGGGTGTGATGCGCCGCCCAGCCACCGGTTGTTGCGCACGGGGGGTGTTTTTTATGGGGAGTGAGGGGTGGCATATGCACGGAAGAATACAGGCACGCACACACACACGCACACACAGATTAAGAGAGAGGGTGAGAGAGAGAGTGAGAGAGAGGTCGGTACACGCGTTGATAAATGCCGTTGATACGCGACGTGGGAAGAAGGTGACACACGAGGACAGTGCGGGCCGGTGGTATGTGGGAAGAATGGTTTGATGAGTTAGCAATGGCGGGAAATGATCCCCCACGGCATATTAGTATGCCAGTATGGCGTTATGGCGAGAGAGAGAGAGAGAGAGAGAGAGGGAGAGAGAGAGAGAGAGAAAAAGAAACAGAGAAAGAGGAACAATAAGAGAAAGAAAAAAGGATAATTTATCCTTGAATCAGTGATCATCTCTGTATTGGTTCCAATTCTCTACTTTGGCTACGTGTATGGATTATTTTTCATATATATATATATATAATACATGGTGTTTGGAGGGTTTTATTGCTGGTTTTTTTATGATACTGTGATCGATAACTTGTAACAGCAGTGAGTGATTGAAGGAGACGTAACGCACTACATAGAAAAGGCTAGATTCTACATGCATAAATCTTTAGTTCTCCTTCAATTTGTTTTTCACAATTTCTATCTTCCATCTCTCTCGACTATGGTGAACCAAAGATAGTTGACCAAATTAAATCCTTGGTGCCATTTGTTTGGCTTTAATTTGGTAATGTACACGCGCGCTTGAAGGAGACACATACTATATGAGAATAGGAAAGATGCACACTTCCCAAGCGTGACAGTTAACACTACGACAATAGTATGATGCAACAACGATAAGTTTGTTTTTATACTTTTGTATTTTTTCGGGTCGGAATATTTCGCCAATCATCATGAAGATTTCCTTTTAACTTGTCGTTATTTGATTTCAAAGTTTAACACAGCATAGTATAGTCAGTAACATAACAATAGAAACAAACCAATAGATCCACAAATTAAA
>STHB01024374.1:0-11408 GCA_018908115.1 Anopheles rivulorum
TGATTTAACGTTAAATAATGATTGAATTCGACTGCTAAGTCTCGGATAAATTGCTTCTCGATGAAAATGATACCATATGATACTGAATACTTTCACTTTTTGCCATCACGCCGAACGGAAAATATAATGGATATGACTCAAAAGAACACGTTTTCTTTAAGATAGAAATAGTTAATTTAGAGAAAATTTTAAAATTTTAACTTTAAACAGTCAATCACCAAGAATTTATCGATTTCCCTCTCGACTTATATCTTTCTTGAAAGAAAAAAAGAAGTTTGCAGAAGTGTTTTAGTAGTGTTGTATGTGTGTCGATGGAAAAAAAACGTGTATACTAGCAGACGAAACAATAGATAGCACAATGAAGAATTCTAGAACATAAACAAAACAAGTTGAAAAGGAACAGATGAAACTTACTGAGCGCGCGCGAATACTCCTTCAATGTACACAGGAATAATGGTTCTTTACAGTGCTACTTACAATTGTGTTAGTGTGTTGTCGTTTACATTATTCTTATCCATTAGCTGGGTAGTAGTTACCTTACTGCTACTGACAGAGTGTGTGTGTGTGTGTGTGTGTTTTTGTTTTGTAATTTGTTTCCTTTTTACATATGGCGCCTCTTGCATCATTTGGTTTTGTTTTCGTTCTTTTTTTTTAATCCACTTTTCTTTTCTTGCATTTTTTTTTGTTCTACTTTTAAATGACCTAATCGTTTTAGTAATTGCCATAAACGCTGTTTTAGATTGCAAAATTATCCTCTACAAACAAAACCAAAACGATTCACGCAATAATACATTCAAGAAATTTAAAAAAAAGAACGCATACCAATGGAATAGAAAGAGCAGAAACGAAATGTGTATAAAAGCACATGTAACTTACGGTGAATCGCTGATCGCGGGTTCTGAACACGTTCACGTTTCGTGTCGGCAGATTTGTGATTCCGAATTTCGTTTCTGGTTTCTTTCTCTTTTTTTTTTTTTGGTGGGATCGGGTAGTGTTATTTCGTTTCGTTGCCGTACGCAAACCTAACTTACATCACACACAGGCTTTTCCACCTTCATCTGTTCGTTTTTCCTACATGCGGGATTTTTAAGGTAAGATTTTCAGTTCGTGTAGTGCATCGTCTTCGATATGGTCTGTTACGACTGCTTCAAATGTTTCTTGGAACGATGCGCGACTTGAGGGATGATTATCACTGTGTAGTGTCTGAACATGAGCAGGACCAACTACGGTCCTGAATGCTGATGTCGTGATACTGATACCAGTCGTCCAAGTGTTTGTTCCGTCTTACCACCGTTTACTCTGAGCATCGATTTAGTTTGCACCAACTTTGTCCTCCCACCGATGGGAAGGGCGAGTTGCGTATTTCAAAAGCAGCTTGAAAGACTTTCACTTAAAAGATCCTCCGGACACCGGCATCGCTTCGCACTAGTTTCTGGTCAGCGTTTTCGTTCGCTTGGCCGTCATCAACCGGACCGGATCTGCTAGAACGGTGTGCGGTTGGGCTGCGGATTGTGTGTGTGCGCGTGGAAATGAGTGTTTGTGTGAGGGGTGAATGCGTTTCGGGGGTTCGAGGGTTTGTGTCACAAGTGGGAAGATGTTCATGTTCATCACAAAAAAAGGAACGAAGAAAACAAATTGTATTGTTTCATTAAAAATGCGTTCGAATGGCTGCTTTGTTTCTCCATACTTTAATGGTGGTGAAAATACTCACTGCAAATGGGGAAAAATAGAGAGAAAGAGAGAAGAAAGAGAGAGAGAGAGAATGACATGGAAGAGAAAAAGGTAGACATGTTAGTGAGATAGAAATGGTTTTGATTCGATTTATTTTATTTTTAAAATGTTTTTTTTATTGTGTGTGATTGTTGTAAGTGATGTTTGTGTACTTTAAAAGTGCAATTAAAAACGTGACGAAACGATTTAAAAATAATAAACAAGGGACAAACTAAATTTGCAAATTATTTATGGGAGATGTGATGATGGAAAAACAATGCAAATAACCACCAGAACGCGATAAAAACTGCGGGGGAAAACAAATAGACGAATAGAAAATAAACCCACACAAAAAAGAGCCAAACAGTGTAATAAAGCACAAGAGCACAACTGAAAACTAATTAATTTAGTTTAAAACAGAATTAAAAAAAAACACGAAAAGTTGGTTCAAATAAAAACAAAATCGACACAGCACAGCAGACAAGGTGATAAAACAAACAAAACTCGACCGGTTGACAGAAAAGAATTAAATGTGAAAGCAAAAAAAAGTACGTAAAAGGTACCAACCGTGTGTGGAAAAAACTAGAAAAGTTCTAGATTAAACAAAAAATAAAAAACAAAAAAATCGTAGTAAAAGGAAGGTAAAAAGCAAAAACGTTGCACTAATTAAGTAAACGTTCACGTAGGAGGAAAGAGAAAAACGCACAGTTTGTCAAATTTGATGGCAAATGGAATAATTTAAAATTTTAACAACAAAATGCATGCTTTGTACAATGTTCTGGTGACTGTTCGTTTTTCTCTTCGCTTTTTTCTTTTTAACATTACAACTGTGCAGTTAGTTCGTTCGTTCGTTCGTTCATTTGTCTACTTCCATTTGTCTCGTTCTTAGAACTCGTTTCTATTGCTTTTAACGACAAAGCCACTGCCGGCATGAAAACAAAAGATAGATACGTGCGAGGTGATGACTTTTGTTTCTGTTTTTTTTTAGTATTTAAGTGGTCTTGTTTTCATTCCGTCCGGGTTGTGTATGAGTGCTGGTGTTGCAATTGTGTTTTGTTTTTATAGAGAAGCATTTGGTTTGTACCCAAGATTTTTCCGCTGCAGGAACAGATGGATTTCGCGGAAGTTTGGCCGGCTCGCCTCGTTACGCTGCCAGCACTCGCACATCAGATCGTAGATTTCTCGCGGACATCCGACGGGAATTGGAAGCAAAATCTGCAACGAAGAGGAAGAAAAAGGGTTAGAGGAAAAAAGTCATTTAATTAGTGATGAAATTGTAGTCCAAACGTCATAGTAGAATGGTGACACAGATTTGTGTTTTTATTGAAGTGTCGCAATTGCTTAACTTAGCGTGTGTTGCATTAAATGTACCCTTAAAAAAGCAGCCTGTTGTACGGGAAAACTCTTGCACAAAAACACACACAAAAACAGAAGGTTTTAACAAAGTTCTTCAAACATTAGTGTTGACCGTTAACTCGTCTGCGGTACGTTAAAAATTCCAAAACTCAACTCAAGTACTAAACTTCCACTCGAGACAGCTGCTTGAGGTGATGTTGATGGTGACTACTACCACTACTTGAGGTGACTAGGTGATGATGTTTTTTTCTTTTTCTGTCCTCTTTCTTTCTATTCTGGCCCCGGTTAGTGAGTTTAAAAATGTCCCAGCCGTGAAGATGGAGAAGTGTTTCACCGTAACCGACCACTTTATCGTTTTAATTTGCCAGAAAACGAATGGGACGACTGGGGACGGTCACTGGTGAGTCCCGCTGCCCAGTCGTGGTGCGTTGTTGAAAAGTGACATTTAACAATTGTGTAATGTTCATTAGAGTTGAAAAAGGTAACGATGAAGTGGTTTTGTGAGTTTTGCTCTGATTCGCAGTCATCGGACCGAGGAGTGTGTACTACATCAAAAATAATGAGAAAACCAAGCTGGAACTGAAGCGAAAAAGGACGAAACTAGTGCAAGGGAGTGTGAGCATGGAAAGATACGGTTGGAAGCGTTACCAAGCATAATGATTCAATATTTTCTTGCTATTTCCACTGAATTAATTCACTTTTTAGCAGAAATTTTCGTTTTTTAAACAACCATTACTGAATGGCAAACATCACCATGTATGAATATCCGACCGAACCAGAGTTTGAATCTAATCTTCCGATTGTAAATTGAGTGCTGCCGGAAGCGATGAAAAGAGCTACATCACTTCACGGGAATGACAGAATATGTAACATTCGTTCGACGTTAAGAGGGCATTGTCTTTAGCCCTGCTACCTCGTAGACACGTGTGACTGTGTGTAGGAAACGTTGGGAAGAAGTACTTCAAACGAACGTTTTGTTGGAATGTGCTACAGCACCTGATGATAGTGGAAGAGAACAGTACGTCGGAAAACCAGCTCCTGGCACACCTTTTCCAAATCGCCGTCTGTGTCTTGATTGTTAGACAACGGACGAACGAGTACACCAGCTGACGGTTAAGATGGCAAAGCATGTTCGGGGAAAAAAAAATCAAGAGCCTCTTTTAAAATCGGGAAAAAACGCGAACAGTCCAACCGTTTCCCACTGCACTCGTTTGCCGTCAATCAATCGAAATTCGATTCGACACAGGCCGACACAACCGGAGCACAAAACCTTTGCTGCACTTTTGTAACGAAAAAAAACAAGAGAGAAGGAAATCCACTGTATTCCACTGTGGCGATGGTGGCCCCACATTGACGGTTGAGTGATTGGTTAAGGGTGGAAAAGTGATTCGTTTCTTTGCTTCTATATTCTTTTACAGAGGAGCAGATCCTTCTTTTTTAATATTACCGGCTAGGAAACCGGTGGGAAGCGGCTATCAATTTGAATTATCGCTGATGAAGAAAGACACTTTCACTGCGATGGTTATAATGGTGGTTCGATTTGGATGTTGTTGATGTTTTTTTTCCATCTGTGGGAACTCTAATTCCAGCAGAATTCGGTTGGGTAACGGCGCAGAGATAGTTTTATTTAATCGTTTTACAATTTTATACGGTGCGGTTTTATAGCGCCGTGGCTTAGATCTACTGCTCCGTTGATCGGATAGTAACTGAACTGACTCAAGGAAGAATGGACTTAATAATTCGGTTGTTAAAAAATGATGTAGTGTACCATTACATGATCAACATGGCGTAGTAGACCAATAAGCTACTAAAAAAAATACTAAGTGACATTAAGCCAAACCGAGATTCCAATTCTTGGAACTCCAATTTCTTAGAGTTTTTGGATGACTCATTTGAAATTCATGTGCTTTTATAAAATGTCTGATCGCTCTGATAGTTTCGGTTTCAATTTCTCTGCCATATTTGACTTAATAAGAGGTGTCTCCGAGCTTCACTTCAATAGTAGAACATCTTCGTCAAACAAAAGTGACTCTGAGGCGTAATTATCGTAAGACATCCGAACGTTGCAGAATATCAATCTGAACGGATCGGATCGGAACCTCTTTTATCCATTCCATGGATCTATTCGGTAAAAGTGGTACACGCTTGATTATTCATCAAAATCAAATCAAATCAGTAAGTTTCCCCGAAGATCTCAGAGAATGGAGAACTGCTCGATAGATACGATTTACATTTTTACATCCATTACGAAGATCACATCGAATGTTGTACTACAGTTTCATGGCTATTTAGTGTTTTTTCAATTTTAGTTTTTTAAATCAACTTTGTTTAAATAATTTAGGGATGTTTTCTAAGTTCTTTCGAAATACTTACTAATATTTTTATAATTGGGAGAACTTGAACTTTTGAGCTTATGAATTGTAAGGGACGCTTCTCTAGAACCTGAACATCGAACTTCGAGTGTGAAATGTTCCCAAGGTATTTTACGAAGGTCGGTATTTCAATGCAATACGTTTGAAAGATTTTGAACAATTTTACGGTTTTTTTGAAGCTTCTTGGTCATCTTTAACATTAGACCACACACGTGTACCACTGTTTTGTTTTCGCAATTGACAATATATTACTCAGCATAAGGCTGCATTTTTAATAGAATGCTTTTACCTTAAATGCTATACTCCATCCACTATGAAAGTCCTGATTGTGATGCATAAAACACACCCTGCTTCGGCTTGATTTACATCCCGCCTGATTTAATTCAAGCGACTGTAAAATTGATTCATGACTTAAGCCCCGGGGCGACCATAAACGCCAGCCTGCTTGATGAGCTTGAAGAGTTCATCAGCCAAGTGCAACAGAGCGTCACTTAATGCTCATACATAATTAACCCTCGTGCTTATTGGAGCATGTTAATAAGTTCACTTTTTCCTACAGTTCCTCATGAAGGAGCCGATGAACTCGGTTGGAGACTCCTTTGGAAAGTGTTAGCATGGTTTTACATCAATCATGCATCAATTCTTCCATGAAGCGTTGAAGTGAGTGTAACATGAAGGACAAATTGTTTGCACATTTGGATACTTCAAGTTAATAATCAGCTCAGTAGTAACACAGGACACAGTGTTGGGTGTTTGGGCTTTTTGCCCAGGATGTTTTACACGGTAAATTGCAACCGGGGGAATTTTGCGTACACATGTCGCGGTACTAGTAATTAAGATCGAACAGTACTGCTGCAGATCCGGTTGTTGCGAGCGTTTGAAAGATGAGGTAACTGCTCAGCAATCGCTCGTTCCGGAAGTTTTCGGGTAAAAGCCTCTTTTGGGAAAGCGGCAAACAATCATTATTCATAGTGTAATTTAATATTTATTACAACGCCAGATTGTGCGTGCGTGTGCCTTGGTATACCTCAGCGATCTAGCAATTGTTTCCAAACGGCAAGCAGCCGCCATTACGGCCGTGCTTATCCTGTGATGGAATTAAACCAAAAGCCATCCGAAAGCCGTCACAGGGGCTTTGGAAGGAACTGCCGGAAAGGAACAGCTCAAGCCACGCGCAGGAAGGCGCATTAATGCGTGTACCACATATGATTGACGCCTGCTCGCATCGGGTCATCGGTAGCAGCAGGAGGAGCAGAAGCAAGGAAGAAGCAACGGCATGGCAATAAGATTGATCCTTTCCGCTGGAAGTACGTACGTACGTGCAAGGTGGTGGCAGGTTTGTTGGTTGGTTTGAATTTTAAGTCACCACACCACCACATCCACCTTCTGGCACGGGTTTTTTGGTGAAGTGAAGCAAAATGCCACCTTACAGCTGAGCGAGCGCCTGTGACGCAAGACGTGACGTGGAATGCGGGACATTAGTCATTAATATTAATTACCTGATTAAAGTTTCAACCATTTAGGGGGCCGGTAGTGCCCCCCCCCCTCCCTCCCTCTGTGCAATAGACCTGATGGTGGGGCAATTAAACGTGTCGCAAGACGCATCTTGAAACCAGCTCCAGATGATACAGATGGGGCTTTCTTTTATTTTTGAGTTTCTTGCCTTTCACCCAAGCAGCAGACACACGTCGGGAATAGCGTCTGGTTGCGTCAATCATGGTCACATTCTTCATCGCAAGGTACGTTAAAGGCTTCTCATCACTTTAATTTCTCACCGTGGCGTCATAAATATATGACGCCATTACGTTACTATCGTACCATTTTACCCCGTCCCAACGTGAACGGCATGTCAGTTCAATTTCTGGAGCGCTATGCGTCCGTGCCCGTGACTAGGAAAGTAGGCACATGAATTTCATTAGAATCAGAACCTAATAAACGTGATTATTTCACGCTCGAAAGGGTGCTGTTTGAACAAATGATGAATTTAATTATTTTTACACTTGCCGGGCCCGATTTAAAGTAGGGGGCCCGGTGACGTACTGGAATCATCTTGTTCTGGGAGAATTTTGCTATTTACACGCCTATTTTGTCCGTGCATATGTAATTCTTTATGCCACGCGTCGCACGGGTGTTTTGTACGGCAAAAAGGGGTTTCCGCGTATGTATGTGAGCTTAAGTCGTTTTGTGCTGAATGCTTCCCAACGGCCTTTAGTACGGGTGGCGACCTTTTGTCTGGCAGTGCCTGGGAAACCCTGTGGTATGGATTATTCAAGGTTCATCATTCATTCAGTAGCAGCCTAAAGGAACCACAAAACACCGGCTTTTCAAAATAGCACAAAATTACACATTTGACTGATGGGTCCGTATGAACTGTGTGGTCGTATCGCATCCCCGGCCAGTAAAGTTGGGGGATGATTATTTTGGGTTGCGCCTGCAACAAAACACCTTAATAACCCCGACCATCCCCCGCCCGGTAAATACACGGCAACCATATGATGTCAACGATGTGCGCCATGAATTATAGATGTTCAAATTATAAATAGCTCCGAGAAAATCCTTCGCTTCTTCAAACTGGCACCTCTTTTTTGCCAGTGTGTGTTTGAGTGACTGAGCTGCCTTCTGCTACTCCCAGGCCGGTTTATGTAACAAAATCTCTGATATGTTTAACACATCCGGTTTGCCATTTTGCCACGGCTTTGCCACAGTCCCAGAAGGGCAAGATTAATTCGATAAGTAATAATCAATTATAGTTATGAAGCGAACATCAGGGAATTCTTAACATTTTGAGGCATCATATGGAAGGTTTACACATCACAAGCATTTGCAAATAAGAGTGTAACATATGATATTCGAATTATTAATTCATATTTTAACTAAAACGACATATTTTTCAAAGGATAACCTAATGCTGTAAGAGCGACAAGTTTAAAAGTTATATTAACACATGTTTCTTGAACTCTTAAAAAAGCAAGTAGAAATACAAACATGAATAACGATAATTCCATATTAGTTGGTGAAAATAATATCTTACTTCTGGGAAAAGCAATACATTATAAAACTATGGAAAATAGAGTAAAAAATAGAGTAGAATAAAATAGAAAATGAAATGACAAATTGCAATACATTTAAAAAAAAATTGCACACTTTTGCTTATAAAATTGTGATCCTTTGTAATAGCAAACTGGCAAAGACATCACGATTTCAAAAGAACTTGAACAAGGTTCACGCGTAATACTCCTAATCGAAAAAAGTCATACAAAAGCTTGTACAAAAGCTTCAAAAGAACAATAACATACAGCAGGACTAAGGACTTCTCAAAGCATATTATTCGTTCGCCGTGACAATTTGCCCTTGTGAGATACCGATGGAATGATAATGGTGGATAGGTAGGTACAAATGTAGACAAAGCCATGAACAAAACGTTCACGATTCCACGACAATCTCTAGTGCTTCAGGAGGAATTGGTCCCTGCAGCCATTATTCGATCGACACAAAGTCGACACTTGCCAAGTGTGCCGGATCCCACATTACCGAACGTGTTTCAAATGAAATGAAAAGGATCATGCCACCGGGGGAAGTAAAATGGTTGGTTTCGGCTTCCGTTTTGCTGGATTGGTGGTGATTTCGTCTTTTGCATTAAAGGAATTCAGTCGTCACCCGGTTGCCATTTTACGCTTTTTCGGTTGTGCTTTTGGAGTTAGCGCGAGCTGTTAGTGAAATGGATCTTTCCATTTCGGTTACGCATGAATTTTTATTCGCCATAAGCTTGATTGCAAAATGTGTCTTAAGATGTTGAAAGCTGTTTTGTGTTGTTATGCGCACAAAAGAAAGAACAATTCTTGTTGCGATCCCATGTGTAATTGAGCTGTATCTAATTTATTAATACAAGCTCCTTACTCCTAATCAATCTCACTACATCTTCCCAGGCAGACCATTGTACTTACGTGTTTCTTGTTGTCCTGATACATGTGACCGATGTTCTCGATCACCTTGTCGTCGCTCAGATTCTCGAACGGTTGCTCGCGGGCGAAGGTTAATATTTCCCACAGCGTTACGGCAAACGACCAGACGTCCGACTTGGACGTGAACTTGCCCTGCAAAAATAAAATAAAAAAAAAAAGGTGACCACACGATAAGCGTAAGGAATGCGTTTCAAAGCAAAAAGGGACGGGTCGAAGCACTTACCATTAGTACGCTCTCCCAGGCCATCCACCGGATCGGCATTGGTTGTGATTGTCTTCCGGCACCTTCGAGGTGGCAGTAGTCAGCAGGATATGCTATGCGATTTATCACAGTTCCTAGTGTACAGATTTTTATCTCCAGCTGTGGTCCAACTAAGCAACTCCTGTGAAATAAAAGCAAGAAAAAAGATAAAGAGGCAAATTTAAAAAATGTTTGCTACAAGTAAACAGAACCACAAAATGAGGTACAAAATTTGGAAGATTCGAAGCAGAAATTGGTTTGTAAAATATTCGATTGCTGCTGCAATCGGCAAGCCAGCGGTGAGTGAGTTTGCGGTTGGCGTTTAATTTATCATCCATTTACCGATTCTTCGTTTTGCTAAAGCGAAACGTTAGAGCCTTATGATGTGCGCGAATTTTGCAGTCGCTCTCTCCTAAACGAGAGTTTTACGGCTCAATCGTAAATACGCGGAACGCGGGTTCCGTTTGTGTGGTATGTTTCGCTTAGAGAAAATCGATCGCAGGGAAAATCCACGCCGAAATTCCTCCTGCAACTGCTGGGAAGTATCCCAGGTTACTGGAGAGGAGAGCTGTATAAATCAACTGCACTCCAGATTAATTATTCAACGCTGCCAACCACGCCACCATAACTCATTCCCCCAAAGGAAGTAACCTGGTATCAATTTCCTGGCCCTTCACACACACACACACACACACACACACATGGACACACAACGTAAACGATGGACGGATCCAAAAATGCCCCAAACCACCGGACCATGCCTATCCGTTCCGATTCGGGCATTAGGCAAATGGCCGAAATGGTCGGTTCGTTCATTGGTTTTGTGCGCGGACGGCTCCAGGGTCGATTACGTTTGAAAATGTGCAATTTTATGCCCGTGTTCATCCCGATGCCGTTCATCACCTTCCAATCGATTGTGGGGCGATCCCCGTCCCCTTTGGATTCCCTGTTTTTCCTCCCTCTGTATCGCTCTTCCCTCTTTGTATCGCCGGGGAAGATGCACCAACGTTCTTACACTGCCGAAAATCACCTAATAACCGTACCGAACTCGGCAACAATGAACAGCGTACACACACACACCGTTTATATAATAAATTAAATCCTAAATAAATAAACGCACTTATGCACAATGCCGATTCCGATCGTTCGGTCCGGTACATTCCTTTCGGTGAGCGAAATAACCGACTCGCTACACGATTGGAACGGCGGCTTTTGGAGGAGCAGCAAGACTCCTGCTCCGAATGGAACAGATGGGTATATGAACGCGTAAAACTGCTTGGTACCATAGAGCTCCGGGTATGCGTTAACCTTTGTTGGGGAGGGTTGAAACGGGGAACTTAATTTTGCAACCCAAAAATGCAACATCGTTCCGCAAACATGCTGGTTGGCTTCTCTTCGCTCGGAAAGAAGAGTTTACATTTATAAATTATTGGCTCGCCGGTTCGCCGGCTCCATCGATGCGGTTCATCGGAATGTACGGATGTGGTGTATCCTCGGATATCCCCAAACAGCAGCAGCATAAGTGATTATATGGAGCAGCAAAATTGCAGCACGTAAATGGGCGCGATAATATAATTCCCGACGTTTTGCAACCTTCCCCCCCCCCCCCCCCCCCCCCCCCCCCCCCCCCCCCCCCCCCCCCCCCCCTTCTCTCTCCCCCCCCCCCCCCCCCCCCCCCCCATCCCCCACCCCCCACCCCCACCTCCTCATCCCCCCTTTCCCTCCCAGTCATCGGATCGCGGTGGGGTGTGAGTTGTGCCAAAAGCA
>STHB01024402.1:0-11407 GCA_018908115.1 Anopheles rivulorum
TGTTGATCGTGTACCGTTCCCGAGAAAATCCAATGCATATTGTGGCTTTAATGTACGTGAGTACGTTCACAGACTGGAGCATACCGGAGGAAGCTGCGTTGTTGCCGATTTCTTATCAATTCAATTCTTTCGTCATGTTTGGACGATTGTTCTTCGCCATTGAGTGTGTGTTTTTTCCCCTAAATAAAATCACTGAACTCACTGACCATCGACGCACACAAGTATTTTCATTTCCACACGATCACCACTAGCCATCCTTTCCTTCGCAAAAGTTTTGGAGAAAGAGAGGAAAAAAACACGACAGAGCAGTGCAAACAGAAACCACAGTCCCCTTTAACGCAAAACCCGTTGCACCTTAGTTACACAATATGTTTCGATTTTCTTGGCCACAGCACAAACAGCTTCTCGACAACCAACAGCGCAGTGTTAACCAGCGAAAATCGAACACTAATCGAAGCGCAACGAAACTAGAGCAAACGGCCACGATCAACTTCAAAACCGTCGCCGGTAGGACGCGTTGGCAGGTTTGGTTGGTTGGTTTGTTTTGTTTGTGGTCTCGGGTACCTCTTGTATCACGGCGAGGTTGTTTGTTGAATTTAGGAGTGCAAGCATAAATAGGGAGTGTAAATATTTTCGCCAAAATGTGTAAATTATTGTAAAAAAAAACTATCAAACATATCAGAGAGATCAAATAGTTGAAATGCTTCCATATTTGTTCTTTTGGTAATATCTCAATTGAAATAAAACTAATATTTGCATTCAAAAATAGCGTTTATTTAATTAAAAACTAATGAGAATAAAATTTACATTGATTTAAACTAAAAAATGATATCCTGAATAGTTGAGAACAATATTTCAATCTCTCTAGGGTGATCGAGCTGAGCCATGAACCCCACAGCATCTTCTTACCATACATCACCGTACTGGCTCCTTCCTCCATTGTTAGCACCACGCTAGGGGTTAGCTTTGTTCGCAAGCACGTCGGCAAATTATATCAATTTCGCGACCACACGCTCATCGTAGCGCGAGAAGAGAAACGATCGCGCCTGTTTAAACGATTCGTCATGAAGGATCACTTTGGCGGGATGTTACGGCTCTGCTGACGCCAATTGGTCGCGAAGTTTCGTTAGCATGATCGCGATGCACTTCGCTTACGTTACGATGAATCAAAATAGATTCACCGCTTCGATACCAACAACCGAGAAAAGTACAGCATGGTTATTTGCATTGCGCCGGAAGCGCGTCTAAGAGGGTGTGGGAATAAGTGGGCAAAGGTACCTGATTCGCACCACGAACAATGCGTTAAATCTTCTGGTAAGATATTTTGATCGAAATCGATGCGGATTGAGTCATTTCAGGGAGACTTTGGCGAATTGAGAAGCACTTTGGGAATACATTCTTTTTAAATTTATTCTTTATTTTATTACGTAAAATCAGTTTAAAACAAGTTTAGTATTTTCTTAGTACAGTACACTTAGTGAGTTTAGTAGTATTAAATATAGGAAAATTTAATTTTAGATAATAAATAATAAATAAGAACTTATGATGAAAATAGCAATGTGGTAATGATAGATGATTACAAATAATGTTTACACTATCTTGAGTTTTGCAGAAAAAAACAGATCCAAGATCACATCAATTCTCCGTCATTTTCATATGCTCGCTAAGGAAATGAACTTGAAAACGTTCCTTTTCAGTGCCAGCTCATTCGTTAGATAACTGGTTTCGCACGGTATAACCTTATTCGTGACTTGCGCAGCCTGAAGCATGAGACTGGCAGCACAGTTTCCCGTCTACTACTAGCTTAGAAAGCGTTTAAGAAGGTATTCTACAACATCAAACGAAAGGCAAGATAAGAAAAAGGTACAAAACAGACGAGAGTTCATAATTAACACCAACTCTTCCCGTAACGAGCAGTTGTTCACAATGTGTAAACAACATCGACAAACGAATTTTTCTGTCGATCGCTTCAGTAAAAGCGACGCAACCTGAGCAACGACCGAACGGCCCTCAAAAACGTAAGTAACGTCGAACGTCAACGCCATAAAAAAGGTAGAACACAAAAAATAGCACACGCCTCGCACGTAATAGGGGTGTAAGAGGTTGTATACACATTAAAAATGGTTTGAAGATTTAAAGTATTTTTGTAAGCGGTTTAAATTGAAATAGTTTACTGCTCGTGAATGAAAGTTAATGAAAAATCATTTTAATTGATCAATTGTAATAATTGATTGATTTAAAAACATGATTATAGCTTCCTTACCCATGACAGTTTAACATGAAAACATAAATGGTCATAACTGTCTGTGCAGGAAACGGAAACAGAAACCAAATTCTTTAGTACCTTTCATTACCTCATCAACGTTGCAGCTAGCAACATAAATATATGCAAAACCTCGAAAAAAAAGGCTAGCATAAAGAATGGATGAATGGCATAAAAAACACAGAAGCTCCAAGCGGAATAAATTATTATTGCACCAAAACAATGCACCTTTCCCGGTTTGCTCATTGGAGGGATGCATAACACGTGCGAAAGGTAGCACAACTATGAGCAGCACGACGGAAAGCCCTTTTACAGAGCAACTAACACCGAACATAGGTTCAGCATAACATATGCATTACATCACACGAACCACCGCATGCAGACCTTTCATGTGCTCGTTTATGTGAGAGAATCGCGCAAAACAAAACAAAAAAAAAGGCGGTGCAAAATTGCGGGAAATTTTGTTAATGAATCGTTAAAAATAACTATAACACCCGCTAGTGTCTGTAGTCAAGAAATGTTGGCAAAATAGTAACACATACAACAACAAAAATTGGCTGACAAATTGTCTCTCGTGCTGGCGTTAAGAATGATCTCGTGAGGTTCTACGTCATTTACGAGGTGTTGGCAACATTCAGCTCATTCCCAGCAAACAAAAAAAAAACACAAAAAAAAACAAACCTTGCTCTCCTTAATCCCAGTGTCTAGTCCGGATGGACTGCCGAAAGCTGGCCGATAGGAGGGGTGGCATAAGAAATATAAATTTGTCGATGATGCACAACATCATATGACATTCAGAGCGTGAGGTTGCATAAATCGGCACGATGGACGATAAAGATTTTTTTGTTTTGTTTTGTTTTTCGGCGAATTTCGGATCAAAACAGCTAAAGGTCGTCTGGGTTTGCTATATTCTTGATTAAGCTGTATCTACCATCGATTATATCATAGTTGATCTAAAGTATGTTGATTCATCTTAGCTCAATATTCACTCTTCAGTTATAGTTCAGTTAAGATATTTATGTGATGTATTTTTCTAAATATTCTAGGTTTAAATAAAATAGCTTTTGTATGCTTAGACATCAGAAGCTCTACTGTTAACATCTAAATTTAGCATGTCCACAATTGCTTTCGACCGTCAACAATTTAATGATTTTACAAATGAGCCAAATCTGTGTGCGCAAGGACATACTTAACTGCGTTGACCTGGTCCAATGAACTATCGCGTAAAATTAGTATATTTTAAACGACACAGCAAGCACAACAACACAACGGTACACCATGTAAGCGATAGTAGAACCCATTTCGCAAATTTGACAGACGGAGAAAAGCTGTCTTAAATTGGCACTTGCTTTGCATCGATTTTCCAAACGACAGCTCAATGTCACACTCGTTTGCCGTCCGTTTAGCACGCGGCAGAATAAAGTCTCCTAAGTAAAAAAAAAAGGGCCGTCTCAAGTTACACAAAACGTTGTTTTAAATATAAATCAATGTTCACTAAGCGCCAGTGTTATTGTTTTAAAATTCAAAAAGAAACGGTTAGGAAAGTGAAGCCATTTTTTGACAGCAATTCACATGTACTTTCGTCGATGTAGCTAGAATTAGGGTTTAGCTGATATAGCTACATAAATTAGAACAGTGTAACTACAATTATTCACTCCTGTTTTGCGGAACTGAGGCGACAAGCTACAGTTTGGGAACCAGCAATGAATTAAATAGCAGAACCTTTTGGATTAGATTAAGATCACTTAATCTATGTACTTTCAGCAGAAGGATTTTGGATGGAAAGGTAGACACCGCTGAGATATCAGCGGCATAATCATTGATCAGATCATCTGAATTACAGCACACACGTCCGGGTGATGATGGCTAGGATGTATAAAACTAAAACCCAGAAAGTCCATTAAAACGCAGCTTTAATGATTTTAAAAGATCTTGTGATCTATGCTAAGGAGAGATATTTGCCCATATTCGGACATTCTGATTCCAGTTCCCTTTTGCTTCAGTACCACAATCACAATGTTGTGGTTTATATAATTTCAATCTGTCAATTTTACTGGCAATGTATGTCATAAATTCTGACAATTTCTCCACGTCTTCTAGGCCTCGACAACGCTGGTCACACGTTGTTCCATCTTTGGACTGCAATGTATGATGGTATAGTGATCGATACTACAATTGTTATATATCTGTTCTCATCAGTCAGGGGTTTGCATAGCAATTGGGCATCTTAAGGTCCTTCGCCCATCAAAGAAACTTCTCCGTGGCTGGCAAGGTAGCTAGCAATCGTTTTTTTGAAGACATCCGCTAACAAGACAGGTTATCCTTGAAGAAAGGAATATAATACTCCTGCCCGTATGCACTGGACGCTGTGCTTTCCCTCGTTCTTCTCTTGCTTGATCCACCATTTGGACATAACTGTAGGCATTTGCACCTTAAAAGTGCAGTCGAACAACTTTATCGCTAGCATTGCCAAGCTTTGGCAAGATCATTGTCAGCGCGTCATTCTTGGATAACTTTTTCCGGTACTTGAGAAGAATCGACCAGGAATGTTCGTAGGGCGACCGACATATTTCGCTTACATTTCTTGATGATATTCCACTTCTTCCTTGTTCAAGGCCCGCAATCAATTACAATTTGTCCATATAAGACATTGCGAAAACATATGATATTCGAACAGGGACGTGATATCGACTCAATTGTGTCGTATTATAATGGTAGCAGATCCCGGTAACAACAAACCTAAAATTTTGTATCCTGTTTCCGTTTCAAGTAGATAGTTTTCTGAAAAAGAAGAATAAACGCTTTAACTATAACAGAATGTAAAGATTGAAGCATGTGAATCATACCAACATACGAAAACAACCTCGCAATGAAATCAGTTCCAGTTGGTCGCGGTATCTGTCCCACTTCCACAGTAATCTGTTGCCATCCCAGCAACACCGCATGGGGTAACACACAACATGTTACCTCCGTGCTCCAGCACTTCGTGCGTCGTTACCAAGCGCAAGATAAACGTGTGCGCCAAATCACGTATGCACTTTTCAGAAACGTACGAAATTTGTTTTGGACCTGCCAATGCGAGGTCACGGCAGTCGAGAGAGATATTTTGACCATTATTGCATGACGAAACAAAAATATGCAGTGAACAAAAATTATAATTACGGGAATGTATGCGTGAGATTCAGTTACTACAACTTCATTGTTTTACTAAATGAGTTACAAATTTAAGGAGATGTGCTGCATGTAATTAATACAGTCAAACAAGCCAGAATGTCTGCTGTATTTTAATCAGATAATAAAAACCCAAAAAATTATCAACAATTAAATAATAGTAGTTCTTATGGTTGGGTATCTACAAGCAGTCTTACGTACTGGAGGTTGGAGATCCAAACAAATCGGAGACAGTCCAGGGACTCCCACCGCGATGACTGTGTAGCTGCTTGGTAAAAATAAATTTAATAAGCATTTATGCAGTCGAATTGATCTTGAAGACCGTCAACCTAGTACACATACATGTACATCTTTCCTGAACAGAAACGAAATTCGCGACACATTCCATAATTGCAAGGGATGACGTGTTTTTTATATATTTCGGTACAACAAGCAGATACTTCTAGATGGGCAATTGGACATCACAAGATAACGGAAACATTACAAAGAGTCTCAAGTCTCAAGGCCAACATTGAAGTTGTAAAAAAACGGAAGCAAAGACAGCTTGACATCAATTAAAAAAGATTGATTATTGAAGATATAAAATTTTGGAGAAAGAATTCACCTCAAAATAAGTAGCCAAACTAACTCTCAAATAAATATTTAATTTTAGCAAATGTCTTCCAAAAACTTTAACAAACAATTTCAAATAGACACAACACGTGAAAAGAGGAAAACTTGTAAATCTTATGTACAGTTTTCCAATTTTCTTACCGCTGTCCATTTCATGCTTCTTTCTAGTGTTGCCGCTTCTCGCAGTATATTTTCAATCTCGGCCAAGAATAGAGCATGAGCCCAATAAAATGTCGGCAGAAGCAATCTAGCCAGACAGAATGGAACCGGCCATGAATAAATATAACGCTAGCAGTGTAGCATGACTGAAAAAAAACGAAGACAGTAGAATAAAGCGATATTCATTATTTCTATTCATTCCGACCGTTCGGATCTCTCTCCTAATCAAAAAAATGTTAACTCAACACTTAACAACATCTTTCAGCGTGTAATAAACTTAAGTTCTTGAACACAGTTCGCATTAGCTATATAAATGCACACCACGAAAAGTAAAAGCTTGCACCATTGACACACAATCTGATCCGGCGATGAAAATCCCTACTCGTGTCCAGAATTGCGCAAGCGGCACACGAATGGGATCAGCTTTTTAGACGACCTGTCCTATGATTAATTGATAACCAAGTGCGAAAGAAGCTTAATCACTTCCACCGTGGGTCAACTTCGCATAAGCTAAGGGCTTCGACTTTCTTAGATCACGAGACAAGCCTCTCTTCGTCCAGCCGGATTCTTATCAGTCTGCGTGACGTCAACCTGCACGCTCTCAAAGCTGAAGGACGTTACCAACGCTGCTGTTGAGCGTTTGACCAAGTGAGAGCACTCTGTTGAAATTTGTTCTACTAGAAAACACTTTCCAAATAAAAAAGGGATCTCCCTATAGCTAGCCATATGCTTTGCTGATTGTATCGACCGACCGATGGCAAGGGTTCACCAACAAATCAAATAAAGCTTTTCTTCAAGCGGTCCAAGGTATTAGTGGCTTCTCCAGACACTACACACTAATTCTGCAAGCCACTCGACGATCTCCGGTGGGATGAAAATGCACCACGGATCGAAGAATGTGCGCCCGCGTGTTGATTCACATGTTATTATTAGAACGTTTGCTAAACCTTCGTTGGAACTCAGTGGGAGAGTCGGGAGATGAGGTGAATAATGTTTGCCCAGGTTCTATTCCCGGAGACTCTGCCAGAGGATTGCAACGGATGGAATTTTAAATATAATAAAGAACTTCTTGGGGAATTCTTCCATGATGTGGATCTGTTGGGATACTGCAATTTTTAATCTTAATTAGTTCACAAAAAAACTCTTCCTTACACTTTAATGAGTTGTATGGAAATTCTTTAAATCGGGACATCCTACGCGTAGAACATTTGTGTGGGTAGAGCACAGCATTAAACCAGCCACTCCGCGACGATGACCTCCCATCATCATGTAACGGAGTTTATTTTTGTAGTTATACCCACACCGAGACCCGGTGTTAACTGTCAACTTTACGACTACAGCTTCGCTGGGGCATGCAGTTCGAAGTGTTGGCTTGTTAACTGTTATGTCCACCCGCCGGCAAATGCATCGATGCAGGTTGCACACGAGCTGAATGATGATTTAGCATGACAGGAAACAGAAGCAGTTTCCGTTTTGGAACAACATTATTTGTGCTTTCTTAACACAACGTAAGAAAGTTATAAATAAATCATGCCAAACTTTTCAAACAGCTTGGTTCATATGCTTTTCAATCATAAACATCCCGATTAGTCAGTAGCATTGACTGAACTATCATACATTAGCGTACAAATTAGTCCATTAAGCGATACAGTTTATGATGCATAAAATCGCCCTCAAGTAAATCATCAAATGTTTGCTCCTGCATTACCGCAACGGTGTTGAAAGTGAAAAAAAAGAACGGTTATCATATTCACGGGGAGAGAAGATTTCGTTTGAGAAAAATCAACACCGACCCAACCGGAAGCTTACCGGTAGGGCAGCAAAACGGTAACATTTCCGCATGGTAGCCCAACGGCAACGGTCACCCAAAAAGCTGAACGGATTGTTGTTGCAGAGGAACGCTGTGCGTCCTAATTAAGTGGCGAACGAGGAAAATTGAAACCACAAGAGCGGATCAGTTTTCAACCTCGCAACGCATTTGTAACCACGTGCACCGTGCGCTGCTGCATTAGTAGCTCTTTTGTTCAAAGCCGTGAAAGTACAACAAGATGCAACACCACACCACGCGGGCCGTACGAAAGTAAATGGATGTGTTTTGGAGTTGATGCTCGTAACTTTTAGCCGGATTTACTCTTGTTGTGCGTCTTCACTGTGCGTTTTAAGATGAAGCAAGTTTATCCATGTCGAGCATAAATCTTTCGTTCGAGAAGCGAATGGATTAAGTGATTTCTAGGGCATGATTACCTTTTTGGATTGAGATTTAAACATTCTATAAAACAACAGACTAAATATATGGCTTTGGGCAATATTTGAGGTGGAGGTAGGTACACTCTGCAAGATTAAAAAATAGTTGTTTTTACTTAAAAATCTTTTTCAGTATTTGA
Organism: Anopheles rivulorum; assembly: GCA_018908115.1. Classification (NCBI taxonomy): domain Eukaryota; kingdom Metazoa; phylum Arthropoda; class Insecta; order Diptera; family Culicidae; genus Anopheles; species Anopheles rivulorum. Next base: position 8,590 of record STHB01024402.1, read on the forward strand.
ATTAAAGCAACTGATACTGCCTTAAAAAGTAATTTACGTGATTACCGCTACGGAAATCGATGATAAACCCGATCATTTTGCAGCTATAATTGCGACGCATCGGAGCTTAATTGGAGGCGCAAAAACCTTTGAACGATTTTGCCTTTTTTTTCGCTGCAGTTATCAAGAACCCGCTACGGATAACGTGCCTTGAAGCCGGGACATGATAACATCAACCCATGGTGATAAAGCGCGTGCTAGCTCCAACGCTTCCATGTTATCTTGCCCACAAAACGTGCGTACCGATGATGAGTAGCCGGTCTAAAAGGGTCTAAAAAGTACTTACCGTTGGCTGATGAAATGTTGTGCGCCGGTTGTGTAGGTGTGCGTGGATTGTACGGGCGATGATTGTGCAGCAGTAGTTACAACCGGGCGTGTGGTAAACTATTCCGGCCGGTTGATTTGTGCATTTTTTTCTTGTTATTGTTGTTGTTGGTTAGTTGCTGTTTTATTGGCTCACTTTGGCGTGTGCTTCGTTTCGTTTCTGAAATGGGAAAGCAAACGAATTCAGAAAAAAAGTGCATTTAAACATATAAAACGGAATATGAAATAAGATCAAGGATAAGATGAATTATAAAACAAAAATGGTACAAAAAAGTTTAACAAAAAAGAAATTTAGATAAAAAAACACATATCAAATGTCCATTCGAGTGAAAGAGTTCACACACCGTTTTGAACTCATTTTATCGTGCTTAATTGTTACCACTTTGCCGGTCGATAAAATTATGCAATTTGATACGCAAAGTCGGTCACCCATGGGGGAAATGGAAAGCAACCCTTACACTAGATGCACACTTGCACCGAGCAGGGACCGGTAGGCGTTCTGCATCAACAGCCAACCTTGTATGTGGAGAGACACACACACACACACACATTTCGCACGCTTCCAGACATGGTTATTCGTGTGTTTCTGGTTCTTTCCGTGGTTCATTTTGGGGGCACCGTTTGAAGCTTCATATTTCGTGATGTTTCTCATGAATTAAACAAAGCATCGTCAACGTAGCCATCGCACGCGCTTGATTACCCCGGCTTTGGCTACTGTTTGGAGCACTTCGCACCTGCCACATGGGGGCCCAGACAGCGGAGAACGCACAGCCCGCTCAAGGTTAGGGTCAAACCGCGGAAGCTTCGAAACTAAGAAAATGGCTAGAAAGAAAAAAAAACAGTTTGCCTTGTTTTTTTCGGTGTGAATGAATGAAACGGCATTGTGGGCACATTTTTGCTACAAACAATTCGCTCGCAAACGCCATCAAAGTAGTCCGAAAAAATGTCTTCTTTTGCTGCAGTTGTCATTTTGTGTTTGTGTCACTAAAATGACAGTTAAAGGAATTGTGGTACTAAGATTTATATCTTTCGCGTTGTAATCTGCTTCATATCGATGAAATCAGCTGCACGGTAACAGCACATACACACACACACACACTTTAACACCGTCGCGCCGTGAGCATACGATCGTGCGTGAATGGGTACACACGTTTGTTTGTACCTTCAAAGATCGACTTGCACAGTGCCGCCATACACACAGCAAAAGGGAGATGACATAATCGAGCGCTTCGGAACAAAAACCAACAAAAATACCTTAACGTCGATGAGTTTCACCAGTACCCAGGCTTGCTATTCGCCACTGAATGCTTTTAAAATTCACGCAGAATTACCTTGCTTTGTGCAATTTTGGTGCAGCAGGCTCAAGGGTAGCTTGCTTGCTTTTGATTATTATTTCCTTTCTTGATGCGGATGACGACAGATGACGGGTTTTATCAAAACACACACGCTCTCTCTCTCTCTTTCTCTTTCCTTTTCACACAGACACATGTGCGCAGACAGTAGGGATATGCTTTATCCTTTTAAACGCACGCACGGGGCTTTTTTCTTCAAATGCACGATTTTCCCACGCTTCCTCACACCTCTTTTGATCGTTACACAAACACACACACACTCACGTATTTGCGTAAAACATCAATCAACGGAAGGAAAAAGACGAGTACGAGGTTGGTAAATTTTGCTTACATTTTCTTTCACCCCAAAAGAAAACCGAAGCACAGAGACTCCTATTTTTTCGGGGCCCCGTGTCTGACGTCGTTTCGTTTCACCACCTGATTCCGGTGTGGCAGTGTGTGCCCCTTCACTTTTTTTGGTTATTTTTTTTTCTCTCTCTCTCTCGAGGGTTTTTCCGGGTGGGTGGACGAGGGTAGGTTCCGTCGTTTTCGTGAAGAAAATTTTCACCACTGTGAGAGCATTTATGACCAATTTTTACGGTACACACTCACACACTCACAGGCAAGCGGCAGGAGAGCACACACGTTACTCGTCTACTTTGTTTTGCTTTTCTTCTTACGCTCGGTTACGATTTTTCACTGCACGGTTCACGAACAACTGTGCACCTCGTCTTGGTGATCGATTATTTACCATTCACAACAAAGCTCGTAGACACTACTGGTACGAGCAAAATTTAACAAAAATTGATACTCAAACACTTTCTAAACGCTGCCAACAAACACTTTACGATCGATGCTGACGACGGCTCTGTACGATTAACACCCGTTTGAATAACACCAAAAACGACGAAACAACAATAAACTTCGCAATCAACTTCGTCACATTACTAATCTATACTGCACAAACAAATAACATGCATAGAAAAGAACGAATTGGTGCACTTTTTTGGCGTAACTTTCTCACACACGGTTCGGTTGCCGTACGCCGTGGTCAGTTGGTGTCGAGGCCACCGAATCACTCACGTAATTTACGCGCACACACATCGAATAACGAATATGACTAA
>STHB01024446.1:0-11400 GCA_018908115.1 Anopheles rivulorum
CTTTTGTTCCGCTGCCATGGGCTCGGTCTGATATATCATGAACTGATTTACTTGTGCCGGCAAATCTTCTTCCGCACCAAATACTCGCACGTACCAGCACCCACATACGCTTACACTCGACTCGTACTGCGCGACGAGACTTTCTTCTCTTGCTACAGGCTGGTAAAGAAAGCGAACGGGTCAAAATAGTGACGTCTCATCTTATTAGCTCACATAAATTAAATTTCCCAGCACCCGGCACCCAGTGTGGGAGGATTTCCGCCCTCGTGAGTGAAACCGCCCGGTGTCAAGCCGTCGAGCGTCGAATGCAGAGCAGCCCTAGGCCGGGCACGGTAAAACTTTACTCGTCCATCGGTGGTCGGTGATGACGACGACAAAGCATGACGGCGAAACGCATTTGCCCGTAACTGACAGTTTCCACCAAACAATTAATCATTTGTTTGATTGATCAATAAATCTTCCACCGTACTCGGAACTTCGAGAGAGCACTCAATCGTGCGAGGGCGATACCGTTGTGCGGGCGTGGAATGATTTCATTGTTTACTCACGCGTCTTATCCTTTTCCACGCACGGTTCGCACATACGCAGGGTCGCCTTCCTATATGTGTGCGGCGAGCCGCCGGGACTAGCTTAGGTTGTGTGAGTGCCGCACCACCCAGAACACACAAACTCATTTGCCAGCGCTTTATGCAGTCCGGGCCGCCCGTGACCGTGTGTGCCCGATGCTCCCAGGGAACCACTAGACAAACAACCGACCGTACGAAGCAACCAGGCGCCAGTCGCCGGTTTGAAGCGTGACTTGACACTTCCGTTTGGGCTCGAGTCGCGAGTTACCAATTCCGGACGTCGCACGACGAGGACGACGACACAAACAGTACCGACGATGTTGCCCATCATGCTGCCCGCATGCGAGGAAAGTTTTGGGCGTGCGTGTGTACCAGCGCAGAATGCTTCACATTTCCGCCAACATGCGTTGTGCGACTGTTGGCACGCACGGTAGATCGGGATCGATTTGCAAACTGCAATGATGGATGAGTCGTCGGGCCTCGTTGGATGAATGTTGAAAAATAAGCATAGTTTACATATTTTCCCGCCACGAACCCCGTACGCCGTACGTGGTGGAAATTCTTCACCCGGACAGGGGTATTGGAAAATGCTAATCGAAGGTTACGGAACTGAGGTTTTTTGAAGCGGTGCGGATCACTCCTCCGGTGCGGTCCACATACGATTGACTTTGATTGATTCATCCGGTTTGATACGGTTCGGTCGTTATGGGCTGGATGGTGTTTGGGAAAGTTTCCAAACATGGACATAAAATTAGTCATTCTGATTCGTGTAGCCCGATGGGAACAATTCTGCTATCGGGACAAATCGCTTTTACGGAAAACATTTCACGAATGGAGGGCACTCCCAGTTGAGAATTTCGCTGTGACAACAGTTTGCTAAACCGTTTAAACAGATTTGTACTGATAATATTGAATTTAGACAAAGCTGTCCAATCTATCAATCAAGTATATATAAATGAAGGTATCTATCATCATGTATCTATTGATCAATTTATCCTGTTTAACAGAATTGGAATCTATACAAAACAAATAAAGATATCTTAAAGTGAGGAAAATAAGTTTGAGCAATATTAAGAAAGCCGGTATTTGTATAGCGACTAAAGAATGAGTTTTAACCCATAATGTATATATCCATGCAAATAATAATCTAACGATCATAGTTAAGTGTCATGTCTGCAGTAAGACGTTAAAACCTGACCCAGGAGTCTGTCATTTTTGCGATTTGGCCGTATGTTAGTTAGCGACAATGAGTGTTAACAATATGTTGATGATCCAATACCTGTAGAAGCTGACCTCAGAAAATGCTAACGATCGTTACAGACTCTTGATCAATCTTAGTACCTTTTCAATTGCAATGGAAATGCTTTGTTGCTTCAAACGTATCATGACGATCTTAACCGTTTATGAGATATTGTTGGATCAGCTAACATGCCTGCAATACGTCTGAGTGATAATATTTAAAAATGGACAAGCATGATACTTAGACACTCAGAGAAGACGATCTCGGTGCTATTATTATTTGATGAGCCTTAAATTATGGTACCTCAGTGACTAACTATTTTGCTCTCTTGATCGAAGATAATTTTTACGATTATTATCATGCCCCTAACAATCAAAGCTTAATAGCCATGTTAAGTCTCTTTCCTATTTTCCGACTTTCATTATCTGCTTTCATTGACACTCGCCTATTCTGACTTCCGTAAAGTTCCTGTTTTCTCAAAGGTTATATATATATATATAACATTAAGATTTTAAGTCTTGGATTAGTACAAGAAGATAAGTCCGGACTTAGGTCAATCGTTAAAGAAAAGGAATTGAAAACTGCCTCTAGCAACACGGGAAGAACCAGTATCTTGTGCACTTCTGCAATTCGAGTTCTACAGACTTTTCACAAAAAGCGTAAACTTTACTTAGACTCCTCGAAAACGACTGGCAAGTACGTGACTCACAAGACTTATTTTTATCACGAAACTAGAAACAGAAATAGCTCTATCTTTGCCGATTGCCAGATAAAAAAATTGGACCTATCTTAAGTCTTGCCATTCAGTCAAATGTTTAAAAACATTATAAGGAAAAAAAAAATCATGATTTTCATAAAATGATTTATTGCATATCGTAAAACAAAACAATAAACACAATCTGTTCCCATAGAATCATAAATCAAGAATATATTCCTTAGCCGTACAAAAGGCTTTTAAGGACTGTCTCAATACATGACATTGTGTTGTGAGTGTTGAAGTCAGTGTCGACCATTGTCCAAAGACATGTCCAGCTCGATCCAAGCAGCAATTATCCTTCTCGGAACAATTCAAAATTAATCAACCCTTGCTCATGCTGCCATATGTGTATCATCTGCTAAAGGGCCTCGGCAAAGTTCAATTCTCTACAATTTTGCAGAAACACCATCCGGTACACATTGCAAATGCAGCAGTCACCTCGGCAAGTTGTCCTTCAGCAGCTACCCAATGCCATGCTCGACAAAATGAGAGCCATGGCGTGCACAGAACACACACTGCTGGTTTGTAACAAAGCAATGAAAAAAAGGGAAAAGGTAAAGGGACAACAGCATTTCATAAATATTAAATGAGCACCTTCGTTTGAACCGGGAATCAAACTACTGACCAACCAAGCAAGAAAGGGCCCAATACGCTACGAATACCGTAAAGAGTTTTCCGATGGCACACGGTACGGTGTCTTCAATGTACACGTAAGCGGCTGCTGCAAAATATATAGCTACACAAAGGTAGCCAGCAGTGAGCCAACCGTTCCCTTACCACCCACTGGCTCGTACGGAAACCCCATCACCGGTCCTGCACCAGCTTCCGTTGGGCATCGATAAAGCTCGGAACTAAATACTCCCATCAACCAGCACCAGCAGGGGGTGTGGCATCCTTTTCCAAAACCTTACGGAGCTTACGGTTTGCTTTAGATGTTCCACATTTGGCTCATGAAACATGCATTCCCAAGTGGTCGAACTAGGTGGTTCGAGTAAAGGGTCGAGTTGTATTATTTTTTTCCTCTTTTCAATTGCTCCTTTAGTCTAGCTCGCCAACGGTGCACGGTCAAGTAGTTTATAGACCACAACAACAAAAAAAGACCTACCTTCTTCACACTAGTTCGCCCAGACGCCTCGGTCTGTTTGGTTTTCCTCCAAAAAATTGTACGAAATTAAATACATGAACCCGGAAACGCTGATGCTTGGTTCAACGATTGTCTCCGAAAGCGGTCGGAATTCAATAGGCCAACGGTTTGCCGAAAACCTTTGCGAGAGTACCATTGCACGAGCCGGAACCGTCTGGTAGCAACCAATTGAATTCGATCTAGTGGGATATCTTATTAATGGACCTATTTAATAAAGATGAATTCTGATTACACCTACGGCCAGCATGGAATACAAAACACTAAGCCCCAAACAGGATGGGTCAGCTATGCGAGGATAGAAATTCGCCCAAAAAATTCTCTTCCATCGACGCTGCTAGCGACGTTCGTTGCTGGACCAGAGGCATCGTCCTTTTCTTGTCCAAGATGGTACATTTATCACCATCTCTCGTTCGCTCGTTCTCTCGTCGCCCTACCAAAAGTTCACCAGGAAACGAAGGTCGCCAAAGAAAATGCGATACGTGTTCAAGTGGTAGCGCTTGGTCCCGTCAGAGGATAGCGATTCGTACTTGAATTGAGATAAATTGAATTTGGGAGAGTACCCACCTTGGGCGGTATGTGTGTATATGTGTGTGTTCCACTCGCCACCACACCCTTCGGCGATCCTCCCGTCGACCAATCGATCGGCTCCATCCATCCGAGCCGGTATTCGTCCTTCACGATACCCATCATAAATTCTTAGCAATACGTGCGAGGTGAGAGCGAACGATACGGTTCCGAATGGCACATACCGACGCCCGAAAACACCCAGCCTGAACCAAGGCTGCTGCCCGAAACTTCTAAACGCAGCCAGCGGTTATTGTGTTAGCGTGGAAGCATATTTTGTCGCACGACCAAATTGGACGAGGACAAGCGGACGGAAAATTCGATGCCCCAGCGTATAGCGCGCCGAGCAATGGTATGAAAAATGTACGGCATATTGAAATTTATTGTGCAAATATTCAACAAATCCCAATCGCCCCTTGATTTATGCACTATAATTTTTGCGACCCAACCTCTCTCCGACAGCCGTGGCAATAGGATTGAGTGTGTGTTCAAGCGCGATGTAATGATATTTACGCAAATAAATATTGCGAATTGAAACAAATATTGAAGAGCCGTTCGTTCGGCAGGCCACAATAAATACAATTCCAGCGCGAGCGCATGTTTGTTTGTGGACCATTTTGTCGTATTAAAATATTTACCTGCTTGGCGAAAATTGTTCGTCCAAATTGATTCTTGTTTTTATTTTGCTTAGCTTCTAAATGCTTCAAATATCATCAACCAAAAACGAAACCAAACAGAGTATCCTTTCTAGCTGATTCGTGGAAGGTGGCGGAAACTCATCACCGAACAGACACGTCGATGTGTTGTCGCTGTAAATGCTACAATATAATTCCAACCAAGCACAATAGCGCAAGATACCGAAGCCTTACGACCGTGTCCTCAACACACGCTACCATCATAACCATTACCACCCGCTTAAACAATTCACCATTTGTCCCGGCGTAGTGGATGTATTGAAAGAGCAGACGACAAAGAAAACCTATACGACATGGTATCGAATTACCGACGGCATCGCCTTAGTATACTTACACGAATGATAGCGAGCAGCTTATCAGCAAACGGAATGGCGAACAGGGCTGCCCCGGTTCGGAAGAAAGCAAAAACCCGGAATAAAAAGAGAACTACAACACCGACACACATACACACACACAACGCAAGCCGGAAAGTGAACGCCGCCAGTCAACAACAAAGGAAGATTCTAATGGATTAAACGTGTAGCAAATCCGCTCCCAATGGAGCAAAACGGAAAGAGAAGATTACAATATGACATAAGCATCCAATTAGAAGCTTAACAAAACTCACATACCTTCGGAGCTCATTTGACAGATAGATTTTATTTGTCATCCGTTCCCCTTACGGTTTCTTCCGGGAACGCGGAAGGTTGACAATTCAGGACTGCGATGTGTGTTTGTTCCGACCCGTCGACGGGCCAATGGCATGGCTTCGATGCCGATGAAGCACATTTGGCAGCACAATCTCTCACGAGTGCCACGCGTTGCTTTGCGGACTGAAACCATCCGTCTTAGCATCGATGGCAACCGAGCTTTTAAGCGCAACGGCTTGTTTGATACAGCTTCCCAGTTTGAAGCCTTTTCCACAGGTTGGGGTAAAATTCAAGCCGGACGTTTTACGTGCTTGCAACCTTGCCTGCCGGCTTGCTAATCTACCAGCTCCGACGGTGGGAAAGTGCTAGACCAGAGCAAACGATTATTGTCGTGGCTTTTAGCAGCTTTTGAGATTTGTAATTCGCAATCGAACCATGTTGTGCGAGTGTTTAGTTTCTGCCAACGCAGATAATATTTCAAACAGCAAGCGCCAACAGATGTTTTTAAAGCGCACCAATCCCTTGGGAACGACGATATTTGAGAAGTATATATAAACCTTGTGTCAAGCTATTTAAAATTAAACAGCTCAAATTTTGTAAGTAAAATGTTCAAGTTTTTAAGGCTCAACAATATCAGTATCAGTGATTTATTAATAACGAATCCCCCAGCATCAGAAAAGAAAAAAGACCTTTTTTTAGAATATACGTGATGGCACATACAAACATTCACACATCGATGTCACCCGGGTAAAGCTGCCAATGTCGTCGAAAGCGCTTTCGAGTGATATCCTTAAAGCATATACGCTCGACAAGGCTTACACAAAATTCATTTTCGACAAGTGTTTTGCTAGCAAACAAAAACGGATTCTCTTTCGGCACATTCACCGAAGCAAATAAAACACTAAAAAGCTTACGTTCCGAAGTTGCTGTTGATGTTTCTTTCGTGTGGCATGAAACATGCTATTTTATCCAAAAGAGCAGAAGGAATTATGTTTTTTTCCTTTCGTCAGTGAAGTATGGTTTATCCTCTTTCAGAAGAGAAAAAAAACGACAAACATAATAATGAAAACATAAAATCTAGACAGATTTATTAACCACTTCACGCATGATATTTTCTGTGTTATTTTTTGTCGACGGTTCGCAGCTTTATATTGACCGAAAAACAAACTCAACCTTGCTTAAGTTTTTGCTTCCTTCCAAGAATTAAACCACTTTTTTAAAATTAAAAATCCTATTTAAAATATTTCCGCAAAATGTTAAATACATCATGACAATTGTCTGTAAACGCATCGAACATTTACATTTAAGGACGTTTTGTTAGAAAAGTTAAAAAGTATTTATCAAACGCAAAATAAGCGATATTGCATTTTGTCAAACTGCTTTGATTTCGAAAATTCGATCGTTCTTTTCTATAATCGCACTTCTTGAAATACTCGCAACATGTAAATTAAGATGAAACATTCAACAAAAAGAGTTGAGTTTAACCTGTTTTATGTTGTCTGAAATTGGTGTCATTGTACCAAAGGAATAGAGAAGAATTTATATTCTAACAAAATGGAAAAGAATCTAAAACTGATTACCAGTCTGGCAAACCCCGTAAGAACACTTCTCCACCCTCTGTTTTGCAAACGAATCTGTTCGAATCGTGTGGAAAGTACTTTGAGGTACAAGGCAATGATATTTGATATTTATTTCCCGTAAAAAGCCCTCGATGAACTTTCATTCTATCTCAAGAAATTGAGTCATTGCATGCAAATTCAGATATTGTAGGAAAATATTATTTTTCAACACGATAGTACAGGCATTTGCAAGAGAGCTTCCACGAAATCAAGAACGAAATGTTGGAAAATTGTATTGCAGAGTTTATTTACTCTTACTTTTTTTTATTTTCCAAACGTGAAGCGAATTGCAGAGAGCTGAGTGATGCTCGTGCGACTATTCTAGGAGAACAAAATGCATGACAATTATGTTGATATGCTTAAACAGCCAATTCTAAGTAGAAGATAGATTTTACGAATATAAATGTTAATAACTTTAAAACAAATGTATGCCTGAAACCCATTTCAGTCCTTTGAAACCTGGCAGAGATCCAAATAACTATTAACATTCGTAAGAAAATATGTTGATCATTGAACAGGTTTATCGCTACCCAAAAACCACAAAACATTTAAACAAATTAGAAGAAAAGGGATTCTATGAGCTTTTGCTTCAGTTTGATATATAATACTGAACTAATTTTGAGGAAAAAAGTATGATCATGGTGTAGAGTAAGCTCACAAATAACACCAAAGAAAACTGTGCAGTTATTTAAAGTGGTTGTAACATTATCTCAAGCGGATATCGCAATGCTAACGAGTAAAGTGCAAGCAAGCAGGAAGGAAAAACAGTTTAATCTCATCGTTCCTCATACCTCATTCCCATTAAATTTACCAGTATTATTAAATTTACCAGTATTATATCTGTTCTGAGTTGTTGCTGTAACGTTTTTTGCTTCGTTTCTTTCAGCTGGTTCGAGGGAAAGCTCTAGCTCCTCCAAATATGCCGTCGTGGTGTTCGTGCACGGTGAATCGTACGAGTGGAACAGTGGGAACCCGTACGATGGATCGGTACTAGCAAGTTATGGACAAATTTTAGTAGTTACAATCAATTATCGTTTAGGAATATTAGGTAAGTAAGGTTTGGGGAAAGACACACACACTCATAATCCGATTCGGTCGCATCATTAGCTTACTTTGTTACTCTCGTTTCTGTACAGGATTTTTAAATGCCAACGTGGACCGGTTCTCGAAAGCACCGGCCAACTACGGTCTAATGGATATCATCGCCGCCCTGCATTGGATACAGGAAAACATCGAGGCCTTTGGCGGTGATCCGAAAAGCGTGACGCTCGCAGGCCACGGTACCGGTGCCGCCTGTGTACATTTTCTGATCGCCTCCGCAGCTGTTCCCGAAGGTATGGACCCTAAAATGAAAACCGACGCCATTGAACCACTTACACAAGGTGGTGTAAAAGCTTTAAATATTAATTGCTTTACTTACGCCCAAGCACCCCGAATAGCCAATGACAATGAAAAGAACTCACTCTCAGCCAATAGCTTACATTGATTATGGTTCGGTTATACAAAAAAAAACAAGCATCATTCACTACGAGAATCCACATATTTTCAATGCTTCCACAAGCATCCCGTTTGCCAGCTTTTTCAATGGAGCAATCGTGAATTAGCATAAGAAAACACCCAGGGTGAACGCTCTCGACGCACAGGAAAGATGCTGCTTGGGCGTTCGGAAGCGCTCGGATAGACAACCGTGACGTATCCAACACGTCCGCTCGCTTGTCACGTTTCCATTATGGAAAAGATAAATTTTTGTTTGATAATCATCAATTACTGTACCAACCATTGCCGCGCGCTTGCTCCATCGCTAATGGAATGAATAAATCCATCACCATACAGAGCGTGGCTGCTTTTAAGCGTGCCCTGGTTGCGACCCCGCTTCTTCGCCCGCAGACGAAGAAAACGCGCCAAGGCGTCTCAAAGTCTCGGTGAAAGAATGAACAATAATACCGACATAAAAGCGAAAAGGAACAGATTCGTAAGTGAAAAATTTTGCTATTCCCACCGTTGCCGGTCTGTCGCTGGGAGCCACTTGCCCCGGAACAGGGTGTAACGCTTTACGGATTCACCATTCACGAGCTTGCCGCCCCGACTGGGCTAGAAAAGCCCACATTTGTGTACAAATAAACGAAACGTCCAAATCAATAAACATCCCACCCAAGATGCTGCACTTTAAATTGTTTCATTTTTTTTCGTTCGAAACCGGACGGCGACGCATTGTACTGTATTGCCGCGTGACAGGGCACGCCACATGCGCGGTACATTAAAAATTGTGACCAGTTTTTTTATGATTTATTTTGGGGGGAGTGGCTCTTTTTTTTTACTTTGCTTCTGTAAATCGTTCCATTCTACGTGACATTTGCGATAAAAGTTTGGCGTAACAGCGCCGGAAGCGGTACGGCAGCATTATTAACTACGCTTCCCGTTCGTTGCATTGTTGATTTTGATTTATGTCGATGGCAGCAGTTGGCATCCAATTTGCTAATATTATGTGCTTACCGGGATGGCGCGGTGCCCCAGCACGGTGAAATTGCGAGCAGTGCATTCGTACTCGGCACAACACATTTCTCTCTTTTCGTCGAATCCAGTGACGGCGGTTGTGGCTCGCGCAGGAAACTGCTACCACGAAGTGAACTGGAGCGGAATGATTAAGTTCTAGGCAATAACCATTTCACTGCCCAGCTGGAACCGGAATGGCATATTTGAATATGGTTTTGTTTCTGCCCGTCCCGGCCAGCGCACGTTGGCGTGCGAGAGTACGAATGAAACATTCGCCAAATAGTTTGGCGAACCGTGCAAAATGACGCGCATTACATCAAGCGTACTAGAGTGGGCGCCTGAGTGACGTTTCGATTTCCAATTCCGCGTACCATCCCAGAATGTGGGAGTGGGGTGTCATTAGCACGCGGGAGTTTGTAATTTACTCCAGCGCTGCTGCATACTTTGGTGCGGAACCTGGCGCATGGGATTTGTCCGAAAATAAATTCAAATCGTTCCCTTGCTGCAGTCAGTCCGGCGTACCCATCTGCGAGTGACTTGCAACGGAAGGAGGCGAAAGCATTTCGTGCTTTAGCTACTTCACTGAAGTTTTGGGCGGAAGTTCATCACAGTTCGGACAGCAAAGCCCGCCCCACACACACACACACACACGGTTCCTAGTGTTTACGCATTCGTTTCACGCTTTTCTACTCCACCTCGCAGGACTTCTTTTCCACCGGGCGATCATGATGTCCGGATCGGGTCTCGCTCCGTGGTCGCTGGTTGGCGAACCGGCCAAGTTTGCCGCATACGTATCGCACCACGTGAACTGCTCGCCCGATCTACCTCATCAGCTGCTACTCAAGTGCTTGCGGGACAAACCGCTCGAGGACATTCTATCCACCAGCGTACGGGCGCCAGATTTTGGGAACGCGTTCGGACCCAGCGTGGACGGTGTCGTCATCGGTAAGTACCACCCTAGGGGCTGCGTTGCCTGCTTTCTTTCACCACCATTAATTAAATGCTTCTGCAGATACGGGCGAAATCCAGCAAATGGACGGGACGCACTACAGTGATTACAATGGCAGTCCGTCAGCATCGAAACCATCCGCTCATATCCACAACACGCTCAACACGATCAATGCGATACTGTTGCGCAAACTAGCTATTAACAAATTGTCCAAGTAGGTATCCGCCCGTGCAACCGGGACACCAACGCTCCAAGAACCGACTCGCTTTAGGCGGTAATTAAAACCGGCTCACACTTTTCCCAGGTACGATCTGCTGGTCGGTGTAACGCGCGCCGAAGCGTACTTTGCTTTCAACTCCGAAGACGTCCAGTACGGCATCGAGGCGGACCGGCGGACAAAGATACTGAAAAACTACGTCCGAAGCACGTACAGCTTCCATCTGAACGAAATACTGGCCACGATCGTGAACGAGTACACCGACTGGGAGCGTCCGGTTCAGCATCCCATCAATATACGGTACGGGGTCGCGTCTCCGACGCAAACCTTTCCGATCGATTCGGACCATTTATTTTTCGTGCTACCGTGTTTGTTTAATTTGATTCCCCATGCTATGATACCCGTCCCGTTTGCAGGGACGAAACGCTGGAAGCGCTGAGCGATGCACGTATCGTGGCGCCCGCCGTACAGACGGCCGACCTACATTCCGCTGATCATCGCAATTCGTTTCTGTACGTGTTCGATTA
>STHB01024457.1:0-11400 GCA_018908115.1 Anopheles rivulorum
CGGTGGGCCAGCAAACCCACTGGGAGGGCAAGCCAGCCCACTGGTTGGTGAAACCTCCTCACTGTGTGGGCAAGCAACCCCACTGGATAAGCAAGCCACCCCACTGGATAAGCAAGCCACCCCACTGGGTGGGCCAGCAACCCCACTGGGTGGGCAAGCCACCCCACTGGGTGGGCAAGCCACCCTACTGGGAGGGCAAACCACCCCACTAGCTGGGCAAGCAACCCCACTGGGTGGGCAAGCCATCCCACTGGGTAGGCAAGCCACCTAACTGGGTGGGCCAGCCACCCCATTGGGTAGGCAAGAAACCCCACTGGGTGGGCCAGCCACCCAACCTGGTGGGCAAGCCACCTCACTGTGTGGGCAAGCAACCCAACTTGGAGGGCAAGCCATCCCACTGGGTGGGCAAGCCACCCCACTGGATGGGCAAGCCAATCTACTGGTTGGGCAAGCCACCCCACTTGTTTGGCAAGCCACCCCACTGTGTGGGCAAGCCATCCCTCTGGGTAGACAAGCCACCTCACTGGTTGGGCAAGCCACCCCACTGTGTGGGGCAGCCACCCTACTGGGTGGGCAAGGAACCCCGCTGGGAGGGCAAGCCACCCCACTGTGTAGGCAAGGAACCCCGCTGGGAGGGCAAGCCACCGCACTGGGTGGGCAAGCCTCCCCACTTAGTGGGTAAACCACCCCACTATGTGGGCCAGCCACCCCACTGGGTGGGCCAGCCACCCCACTGGGTGGGCACGCCACCCCACTAGGTGAGCAACCCATCCCACTGGATAAGCAAGCCACCCCACTGAGTGGGCAAGCCATCCCGCTGGGTGGGCCAGCAACCCCACTGGGTGGGAAAGCCGGCCCATTGGGTGGGCAAGCCACCCCAGTGGGTGAGCTAGGCATCCCGCTGGGTGGGCAAGCCATCGCTTTGGTAGGGCAAGCAACCTCAATGGGTGGGCAAGCCACCCCACTAAGTGGGCCAGCTACTCCACTGGGTGGGCCAGCCACCCCACTGGGTGGGAAAGCCACCCCACTGGGTGGGCAAGCCATCCCACTGGATAAGCAAGCCACCCCACTGGATAAGCAGGCCACCCCACTTGATGGGCAAGCCACCCCACTGGGTGGGCAAGCCACCCCATTGGGTAGGCAAGAAACCCCACTGGGTGGGCCAGCCACCCCACCGGGTAGGCAAGCCACCCCACTGGGTGTGCAAGCAACCCCACTGGGAGGGCCAGCCATCCCACTGGGAGGGAAAGACATCCCACTGTGTGGGAAAAGAATCCCGCAGGGAGGGCAAACCACCCCACAGGAAGGGCAAGCCACCCCACTGGGTGGGCCAGCCACCCTACTATGTGGGTAAGCCATCCCACTGGGTAGGAACGCCATCCCACTTGGTGGGCAAGCCACCCCACTGAGTAGGCACGCCACCCCGCTGGGAGAGCAAGCCACCCTACCGAGCGAGCCAGCCACCCAACTGGTTGGCTAAGCCACCCCATTGGATGGGTAAGCTAACCCACTGGGTGGGCAAGCCATCCCACTGGGTGAACAGGCCTTCCCTCTGGGTGGGCAAGCAACCCCACTGGGAGGGCAAGCTATCCCACTGGGAGGGCAAGCCATCGCACTGGGTGGGCAAGCTGACCCACTGGGTGGGCAAGGAACCCCGCTGGTAGGGTAAGCCACCCCACTGGGTGGGGAAGCCACCCCACTGGGGGGGAAAGCCACCCTATTGGGTAGGGGTGGGCAAGCCCACCCACTAAGTGGGCCAGCAACCCCACTGGGTGGGCAAGCCACCCCACTGGTTTGTAACGCCAACCCACTGGGTGGGCAAGCAACCCCACTGGGATGGCAAGTCACTCCACTGGGTGGGCAAGCCACCCCACTGAGTAGGCTAGCAACCCCGCTGGGAGGGCAAGCCACCCCATTGAGTGGGCAAGCCACCCCACTGGGAGGGCAAACCACCCCACTAGCTGGGCAAGCCACCCCATTGGGTGGGCCAGCAACCCCACTGGGAGGGCAAGCCATCCCACTTGGTGGGCAAGCTGACCCACTGGGTGGCCAAGGAACCCTGCTGGGAGGGCAAGCTATCCCACTGGGAGGGCAAGCCATCGCACTGGGTGGGCAAGCTGACCCACTGGGTGGGCAAGGAACCCCGCTGGTAGGGTAAGCCACCCCACTGGGTGGGGAAGCCACCCTATTGGGTAGGGGTGGGCAAGCCCACCCACTAGTGGGCCAGCAACCCCACTGGGTGGGCAAGCCACCCCACTGGTTTGTAACGCCAACCCACTGGGTGGGCAAGCAACCCCACTGGGATGGCAAGTCACTCCACTGGGTGGGCAAGCCACCCCACTGGGTGGGCAAGCCACCCCACTGGGTGGGCAAGCCATCCCACTGGGTGGGGAAGCCTCCTCACTGGGTGGGCAAGCAACCCCACTGGTTGGGATAGACACCCCACTGGACGAGCTAGCCACCCCACTGGGTGGGCAAGCCACCCCACGATATGGTCAAGCAACCCCACTGGGTGGGCAAGCCACCCCACTGGGTGGACAAGCCTCCCCACTGTTAAAGCAAGCCACCCCATTGGGTGGGCAAGAAACCCCACTGGTTGCCAAACCACTGGGTTTAAGCCTTCTCTTTGGGTGGGCAAGCCACCCCTCTGGGTGGGCAATCCATCCCACTGTGTACGCAAGCAACCTCACTGGGTTGGCCAGACAATCCACAGGGTGGGCAAGAAACTCCTCTGGGTTCAAGCCATCTCACTGGTTGGGCAAGCAACCTCACTGGGTGGGCAAGCCACCGCAATGGGTGTGCGAGCCACTCCACTGGGTGGGCAAAAAACCATTCTGGGTTCAGGCAACCACCCTGGGTGGGCAAGCCACCCCGCTGGCTGGGCAAGCCACCTCACTGGGTTGAAAAGACACTCCACTGGGAGGGCAAGAAACCCCACTGGGTGCGCTAGACACCCCTCTGGGTTCAAGCCACCTCACTGGGTGGGCAAGCAACCCCACTGGGTGGGCACGCCATCTCACTTGGTGGGCAAGCCAACGCATTGGTTGGGCAAGCCACCTCACTGGGTCGACAAGCTACCCCACTGGGAGGGTAAGAAACCCCACTGGGTGTGCAAGCAACCCCATTGGGTGGGCAAGGCACCCCACTTGGTGGGCAAGTTACCCCTCTGGGAGTGCAAGCAATCTCACTGGATGGGCAAGCAATCCCACTGGGTTGGGAAGCCACCACACTGGGTGGGCAAGCAACCCCACTGGGTGGGTCAGCCAGCCCACTGGGTGGGCAAGAAACCCTTCTGGGTTCAGGTACCCTCCCCGGGGTTGGCAAGCCACCCCACTGGGTGGGCAAGCAAACACCACTGGTTGCAAGCCACACCACTGGGTGGGCAAGCAACCCCACTGGGAGGGCCAGAAACCCCACTTGGTGTGCCAGCAACCCAACTGGGTATTCAAGCCATCTCACTTGGTGGGCAAGCCACCCCACTGGGTAGGCATGCCACCGCTTTGGGTAGGTACGCAACCCCACTGGGTGGGCAAGCAATCCCACTGGGTGGGCAAGCCACCCCACTGGGAAGGCAAGCCACCCTACTGGGTAGGCACGACACCCAACAAGGTGGGCCAGAAACCCCACTGGGTTGGCAAGCCATGCCACTGGGTGGGCAAGGCAGCCCACGGGATGGGCAAGAAACTTCACTGGATGCCAAGCCCCTGGGTGCCAGCCTCCCCCTTGGTAGGGCCAGCCACCCCTCTGGGTGGGCAAGCCTTCCAACTGGCTGGGCAAGAAACCCCGCTGGGTGCCAAGCCTCTGGGTGGGAAAGAAACCCTACTTGGTGCCAAGTCACCCTACTGTGTGGGCAAGCCATCCCACTGGGTGGGCAAGAAACCCCACTGGGTGGTCAAGCCTCCGAACAGGGTGGACAACCCATCGCGCGGGGTTGGCAAGCCACCTAACTGGTTGGCAAGCCACATACTGGGTGGGCCAGCCACCCCACAATGAAAGCAAGCCACGCCACTGTGTATGCAAGCATCCCCCGTGGGTGGGCAAGCCACCCAGTTGGGTATGCAAGCATTCCTACTGGGTAGGCCAGCCACCCCACTAGGTCGGCAAACCACCCCACTGGTTGGGCAAGCCTCTCCTCTGGGTTGGCAAGCCACCCCACTTGTTGGGCAAGCCAACCCATTGGGTGGGCCAGCCACCCTTCTGGATGGGCCAGCCATCCCACTGGGTGGGCAAGCCATCTCTCTGGTTGGGCCAGTGACCCCTTCGGGTGGGCAAGCAAACCCACTGGGTGTGCAAGCCAACCCACTGGGTGGGCAAGCGTCTCCTCTGGGTAGGCAAGCCACCCCACTGGGTCGGCAAGCCTCTCCTCTGGTTAGGCAAGCCAACCCACAGGGTGGGCCAGCCACCCCACTGGATGGGCCAGCCATCCCACTGGGTGGGCAAGCCATCCCACTGGGTGGGCAAGCCATCTCACTGGTTCGGCCAATCACCCCATTGGGTGGGCCAGCCAATCCACTGGGTGGGCAAGTCACCTCACTGGTTGGGCAGGCTACCCCACTGGGTCGGCAAGCCACCCCTTTGGATGGGCCAGCCACCCCTCTGGGTGGGCAAGCCATCCCACTGGGTGGGCAAGCCAGCTAACTGGGTGGGCCAGCCACGCCACTGGGTGCGCACGAAACCCTTCTGGGTTCAAGCAACCGCACTGGGCGGGAAAGCCACCCCACTGAGTGGGCGAGCCACTCCACTGGGTCGGTCAGGCACTCCACTGGTTGGGCTAGCCTCCCCACTGGGTGGACAAGCCACCTCACTGGATGAGCCAGCCACTCTACTGGGTGGGCAAGCCACCCCACTGAGTGGGCAGGCCATCCCACTGGGTGGGCAAGCCATTTCACTGGGTGGGCCAGCCATCCCATTAGATGGGCAAGCCAACCCACTGGGTGGGCAAGTCATCCCACTCGGTGGGCCAGCAACCCTACTGGGTGGGCAATGACCCTTCTGGTTGCAAGCCACGTCACTGGGTTGGCAAGTCACCTCACTGGGTGGGTAAGCCACTCCACTGGTTGGCAAACCACATCCAGGGTGGGCCAGCTACCCCACAAAGTAAGCAAGCCACCCCACTGGGTATGCAAGCATCCCAACTGGGTGGACCAGCCACCCCACTTGGTAGGCAAGCCAATCCACTTGGTGGGCACGAAACCCCACTGGGTGGTCAAGCCACCGAACTGGGTGGACAAGCCATTCCGCGAGGTGGGCAAGCCACCTAACTGGTTGGCAAGCCACATACTGGATGGGCCAGCCACCCCACAATGAAAGCAAGCCACCCCACTGTGTATCCAAGCATCCCCCGTGGGTGGGCACGCCACCCAGTTGGGTATGCAAGCATTCCTACTGGGTATGCCAGCCACCCCACTGGGTGGGCAAGCCACCCCACTGGTTGGGCAAGCCTCTCCTCTGGGTAGGCAAGCCACCCCACTTGTTGGGCAAGCCAACCCATTGGGTGGGCCAGCCACCCTTCTGGATGGGCCAGCCATCCCACTGGGTGGGCAAGCCATCTCACTGGTTGGGCCAATCACCCCATTGGGTGGGCCAGCCAACCCACTGGGTGGGCATGTCACCTCAATGGGTGGGCAGGCCGGCCCACTGGGTCGGCAAGCCACCCATTTGGATGGGCCAGCCACCCCACCGGGTGGGCAAGATACCCCACTGGGTTCCAAGCCACCTCACTGGGTGGGCAAGCCAACCCAATGGGTGGGCAAACCATCCCACTGAGTGGGCCAGCAACCCCACTGGGTGGGCAAAAAACCCCTCTGGTGGCAAGCGACCTGACTGGGTGGGCAAGCCACCCCACTTAGTGGGCGAGCCACTCCGCTGGGTCGGTCAGGCACTCCACTGGGTGGGCTAGCCTCCCCACTGGGTGGACAAGAAACCCCATCGAGTGCCAAGCAACTGGTAGCAAGCCTCCCCTTTGAGTGGGCAAGCCACCCCTCTGGGTGGGCAAGACACCTCACTGGTTGGGAAAGTTACCCCACTGGGTGGGTAAGCAAACCCACTGGGTGGGCAAGCCACCTAACGTGGTGGGCAAGCCACCTCACGTGGTGGGCAAGCCAACTCACTGGGTGGGCAAGCCACCCCACTGGGTGGGCAAGCCAACCCACTGGATGAGCCAGCCATTCTACTGGGTGGGCCAGCCAGCCCACTGGGTGGGCAAGCAACCCCACTGTGTGGGGAAGCCACCCCACTGGGTGGGCAAGAAACCCCACTGGGTGCATGCCATCTGACTGGGTGGGCAAGCAACCTCACTGGGTGTGCAAGCCACACAACTGGTTGGGCAAGCCACCCCACTGAGTGGGCAGGCCATCCCTCTGGGTGGGCCAGAAACCCCACTGGGTGTGCAAGCCATCCCACTGAGTGGGCGAGCCACTCCATAGGATGGGCCAACCACCTCATTGGATGAGCCAACCACCCCACTGGTTGGGCAAGCAACCCCACTGAGTGAGAAACACACTCCACATGGAGCGCAAGAAACCCCACTTGGTGGGCAAGCAACCCCACTGGGTGGGAAAGAAACCCCAATGGGTGTGCTAGCAACCCCACTGAGAGGTCCAGCTTACCCACTGGGTGGGCACGAAACCACATTGGGTGGGCAAGCCACCCCACTGGGTGGGTAAGCCACCCCACTGGGTGGGCAAGCCATCCCACTGAGTGGGCGCGCCACTTCATAGGATGGGCCAGCCACCTCAATGGATGAGCCAGCCACCCCACTGGTTGGGCAAGCCATCCTACTGAGTGAGAAAGACACTCCACATCGAGCGCAAGAAACCCCACTTGGTGGGCCAGCAACCCCACTGGGTGGGCAAGCCACCCCACTGGGAGGGCTACCTAACTGGGTGGGCAAGCCAACCCGCAGGGTTTGCAAACCATCCCACTGGTTGGCAAGCCATCCCACTGGGTGGACAAGCCACCCCATTAGATGGGCCAGCCAACACACTGGGTGTGCAAGCAACCCCATTGGGTGGGCAAGCCACCCTACTGGTAGGGCTAGTAACCCCACTGGATGGGCAAGCAACACCACTGGGTGGGCAAGCCACCCCACTGGGTGGACAAGCTACCCCACTGAGTGAGAAAGACACTCCACATGGAGCGCAAGAAACCCCATTGGGTGGGCAAGCCGTCCCACTGGGTGCGCAAGCCACCCCACTGGCTGGGCAATCCACCCCACTGGATGGGCAAGCCAACCCACTGGGTGGGCAAGCCTACCCAACGGGTTGGCAAGCCACCCCGCTGGGTGGGCCAGAAACCCAACTGGGAGGGCCAGCCACCCCACTGGGTTGGCAAGCCACCCCACTGGGTGGGCAAGCCACCTCATTGGGTGGGCATGCTACCCCACTGGGTGGGCCAGATACCAGTGGGGTTGCTTGCTTAAATTGTGGGGTGGCTTGCCCACCCAGTGAGTTGGCTTGCCCATTCAGTGGGGTGGCTTGCTCACACAGTGCGGTGGCTTGCCTACCCAGTGGAGTTGCTGGCCCAACCATTAGGGTGGCTTGCCCTCCCAGTGGGGTTGCTTGACCACCCAGTGGGGTGGCTTGCCCACCCAGTGAAGATTCTCGCCCACTCAGTTGCGTGGCTGGCCCACCCAGTATGTGGCTTGCCCACCCAGTGGAGTGGCTTGCCCACCCCGTTGGGTTACTTGCCAACCCAGTGGGGTGGCTTGGCAACCCAGTCTGTGGCTTGCCAACCCAGTGGGGTGGCTTGCCCACACCGTTGGGGAGCTTGCCAATCCAGTTGGTTGGCTTGCCCACACAGTTGATTGACTTGCCCACTCAGTGGGTTTTCTTGCGCACCCAGTGGGATGGCTTGCGCACCCAGTTCGGTGACGTGCCCTCCCAATGAGGTGGCTAGCCCATCCAGTTGGGTGGCGTGCCCACACATTGGGGTGGCTTGACCACCCAGTGGGTATGCTTGCCCATCCAGTGGGGTGGCTCCCCCGCCCAGTGGGACGACATGCCTACCCAGTGGGGTGACGTCTTATTCTGTGGGGTTGCTTGCCCTCCCAGTGGGGTGGCTTGCCCACCCAGTGGGGTGGCTTGCCCACCCAGTGGGGTGACTTGCCCACCCATTATGTGGCTTACCTACCTAGTGGGTTTGCTTGCCCACCCAGTGGGGTTGCTTACCCACCCAGTGGGGTTACTTGCCCTCCTAGTGGGGTGGCTTGCCCACCTAGTGGGTTGGCTTGCCCACCCAGTGGGGTTAATTGCCCACCCAGGGGGTTACTTGCCCACCCAGTGGAGTGGCTGGCCCACCAAGTAGGGTGACTTACCGACCCCGTGGGGTGGCTCCCCCTTTCCAATGGGATGACTTGATCACCCATTGAGGTGATTGCCCACACTGTGGGGTGGCTTGCCCACCGAATGGGGTTTTTTACGCACCCAGTGGGTCGGCTAAACCACCCATTGGGGTAGCTGGCCGACCCAGTGGGGTGGCTTGCCCACCAAATGGGGTGGCTTGCCCACCCAGTGGGTCGGCTGGCCCTTCCAGTTGGGTTGTGGGCCCACCCACAGGGGAGGCTTGCCAATCACTTGGGGTGGCTTGCCCAACCATTGGGTAGGCTTGCCCACTTAGGGTGACGGCACTCCCACCCAGTGGGGTGGCTTGCTCACCCAGTGAGGTAGCTGGCCCACCCAGTGAGGTGGCTGGCCCACCCAGTGTGGTTTCTGGCCCGCCCGGTGGGGTGTCTTGCCCACCCAGTGGGGTAGCTTGCCCACCCAATAGGGCGGTTTGCCTACCCAATGGGGTTTCTTGCCTACCCAACGGGTCGGCTGCACCACCCAGTGAGGTGGCTTGCCCAACCAGTGGGGTGGCTGGCCCACTCAGTGGGTTGGCTTGCCCACCCAATGAGATGGATTGCCCACCCAGTGAGGTTTCTTGCCCACCCAGTGGGGTGGCTTTACCACCCAGTGGGTTGGCTTGCCCACCCAGTGGGGTGGCTTGTCCACTCAGCAGGGTGGCTTGCCCACCCAGTGGGTTTTCTTGCCCACCCAGTGGGATGGCTTAAGCACTCAGTGGGGTGGCTTGCGCACCCATAGGGGTGGATTGCCCACCCAATGGGGTTTCATGCCAACTTAGTTGGAATTCTTGCCCACTCAGTGCAGTGTCTTGCTCAGTCAGTGGGGTTGCTGGTCTTTCCAGTGGGGTGGCTTGCCCACCCAGTGAGGCGCTTGGCCCACTCAGTGAGGTTACTTGGCATCGAGTGTGGTTTCTTGCCCACCCAGTGGCTTGGCACCCAGTGGGGTTTCTTGCCCATCCAGTGGGTTTTCTGGCCCACCCATTCAAATAGCTTGCGCTCCCAGTTCGTTGGCTTGCCCTCCCAATGAGGTGGCTAGCCCACCCAGTGGGTTGGCTTACCCACCCATTGGGGTGCCTTGTCCACCCAATGGGGTTGCTTGCCTTCCCAGTGGGTTGCCTCCTCCGCCAAGTGGGGTGACATGCCCCCCCAGTGGGAAGGCTTGCCCACCCAGTGGGGTGGCTTGCCCACCCAGTGAGGTTGCTTTCCCAACATGTGAGGTGGCTTGCCCACGCAGTAGGGTGGCTTGCCCACCCTGTGGGGTGGCTTGGCCACCTAGTAGTGTGGCTTGCCCACTTCGTGGGGTTAGATGTCCACCCAGTGGGGTGTCTTTCCCACACAATAGGGTGGCTTGCTCACCCAGTGGAGTAGCTTGCCCACCCAGTGGGGTTTCTTGCCCACCCAGTGAGGTGGCTTGTCCACCCAGTGAGGTGGCTTGTCCACCCAAAGAGGACGCTTGCACCCAGTGGCTTGACACCAAGTGGGGTTTCTTGCCCAAACAGTTGGGTGGCTTTTCCACCCAGCGGGGTGGCTTGCCGACCCAGTGGGGTGGCTTGCCCACCAAGTGGGATTGCTTGCCAACCCAGTGGGGTGGCTTGCCCAACCAGTGGGTTGCCTTGCCCACTCAGTGGGGTAGCTTGTCCACCCAGTGTAGTGGCTTGTCCACCCAGAGGGGTGGGTTGTCCACCCAGTGATGTGGCTTGTCCACCCAGTGGGGACGCTTGCACCCAGTGGCTTGGCACCAAATGGGGTTTCTTGCCCAAACAGTTGGGTGGCTTTTCCAACCAGCGCGGTGGCTTGTCCACCCAGCGGAATGGCCTGCCCATCCTGTGGGGTGGCTTGCCCATCCAGTGGGTTGGCTTGCCCACCCAGTGGGGTGGCTTGTCCACCCAGTGTAGTCGCTTGTCCACCCAGTGGGGTGGCTGGTCCAACCAAAGAGGACGCTTGCACCCAGTGGCTTGGCACCAAGTAGGGTTTCTTGTCCAAACAGTAGGGTGGCTTTTCCACCCAGCGGGTTGGCCTGCCGACCCAGTGGGGTTGCTTGCCCACCAAGTGGGATTGCTTGCCAAACCAGTGGGGTGGCTTGCCCAACCAGTGGGTTGCCTTGCCCACTCAGTGCGGTAGCTTGTCCACCAAGTGTAGTGGCTTGTCCACCCAGAGGGGTGGGTTGTCCACCCAGTGATGTGGCTTGTCCACCCAGTGGGGACGCTTGCAACCAGTGGCTTGGCACCAAGTGGGGTTTCTTGCCCAAACAGTATGTTCCTTTCCCATCCGGAACGAAAGAGCTTAACTGACAGTTGTCAATTTTTCCCATCTCTAGGCGCTGAGTGAGAAGGTGTGGAAGAGCGAGTTAAAAAGAGAGTTAGAGTGATCGTCAAAGAGAACGCACGTTACAAATTTGTCCAATGTAAAAGGAATAAATAAATGGTCCTTCGAAAAGAAACAAAATCGAGAGTTCAATTGAGTACGAGGATTGAACATTTGGTCCTTCGAACCGGATAAAAACCCAGGATTGCGGCCTGAAACCACCACCCGCGTGCGTTTGTCAGTGTCCGTGCCAATGTGTGTGACCACCAGCGTCAATCGAAGAAAGGAGTTTTCCCCAACAACCACCGCCCGTGTGCGTTGTGTGACCGCCCGCGTCACTTGAAGTGATCCCTCAAAATCACCGCCCGTGTGCGTTGTGTGACTTTCACTTGTGTTGTATGACCGCAGTGTCATTAGTAAAAAGGATTTCCCAACAACCACCGCCCGCGTGCGTTGTGTGACCGTCCGTGTCACTGGAAAGGATAGTTTCCTGCAAATGTCCCCTGTGCGTTGTTAAAGTGCGCGTTGTATGAAACCACGTGTTTTATTCGAATAACATTCCCCACAAAAGAGGTTCTATGCGCGTGTGTACGTGATCGCCCAGATCACTTAATATCCCGGTAACCATAGTCCGTGTGAGTTGTGTCAGCACACGCATACTAGAAGAACATTTCCCGCGAACCAGCGTCTGTGCGCGTTGTGCTTAAATCATTTGAAAAGAACCAATTTGCCATCTACTACTTGTGTGTTCGTGT
>STHB01024467.1:0-11400 GCA_018908115.1 Anopheles rivulorum
AACCAAGCGTTCATTCAGATCATCTCCCATGAACATGACTCGTGCGGCTCGCTCAGCTCGATGGCGAGACAGAAAACGCGCCGCGGAATCACGACGCCGCACGCCTTGGTTGGGACGTGCAAGCATCGGAGAAACGGTATAAGTACCGTTCGAGGCCACGGTGTAAGAGGGCCGGCGCCTTCGCACACTGGGCGAGGCGGGCATACGCGGTGGCACCCACGCAAAAAACCAGCGTCTGGTAGCGCTGGCTGGGACTACGACTAAAGCCGTCGGATACGCCGTGCAGGATTCGGCGGACGGTGACGCGCTGCGTCAAAGATCGGTGATTGGCGGCTCGAAGCCTTTTACCCTGCAGCCAATGTGAGCGGATTCTAGCAGGGTTTTATAGATCGTCAACACTACAAAACCACGAAATCATAACAAAAAGTAATTTAAGAACGGGCTTCAGATCGCAAGGCCCGTGCCGTAGGGGGTTTGCGCGCGGTCGACTTTTTTCTCCGCCGGGCGGCCGCGCGGCGGCCCGGGTAAAATCGTCGGTCAATTCGGGGCCGCAGCCGGCCGCTGCGCCCGCCCATCGCTGCCCGCCATGCGGGTGGCCCGGACCTTCTTCATGAAATACAAAGACTTACGTGATTTCATCCAGCGCCTCGAGGCGCTCGGCGAACTACGGCGCGTCACGCAACCCGTGTCGCCCGTGCTCGAAATGACCGAGCTGTGCGACCGCGTGCTGCGCGCCGGCGGCCCTGCGCTGCTGTTCAACGCGCCGCCCGGCAATGCGTTTCCGGTGCTCGGCAACCTGTTCGGCACGCCGCGCCGCGTCGCGCTCGGGATGGGCGTCGACGCGGGCGACGACGCCGCGCTCGATTCGCTGCCCGATCTCGGGCGACTGCTGTCCGCGCTGAAGGAACCCGATCCGCCGAAGAGCCTGAAGGACGCCGGCAAGCTGCTGTCGCTCGCGAAGGCCGTGTGGGACATGGCGCCCAAGTCGGTATCGTCGCCGCCGTGCCAGGAGATCGTCTGGGAAGGCAACGACGTCGACCTGAACAAGCTGCCGATCCAGACCTGCTGGCCCGGCGATGCGGGGCCGCTCGTCACGTGGGGCCTGACGGTCACGCGCGGGCCGAACAAGTCGCGCCAGAATCTCGGCATCTACCGCCAGCAGCTGATCGGCCGCAACAAGCTGATCATGCGCTGGCTCGCGCATCGCGGCGGCGCGCTCGACTTCCGCGAATTCGCGCTGCAAAACCCCGGCAAGCCGTATCCGGTCGCGGTCGTGCTCGGCGCCGATCCGGCCACGACGCTCGGCGCGGTGACGCCCGTGCCCGATTCGCTGTCCGAGTACCAGTTCGCCGGCCTGCTGCGCGGCAGCCGCACGGAGCTTGCCAAGTGCCTGACGCCCGGCGTCGACACGCTGCAGGTGCCCGCGCGCGCGGAGATCGTGCTCGAAGGCTTCATCTATCCGCAGGAAGGCGCGCCTGCCCCTGCTCCGGCCGGCGCCCCGCCGCGGCCGGCCGGCAATGCGTCGGCCACGTACGAGCACGCGCTCGAAGGGCCGTACGGCGACCACACCGGCTATTACAACGAGCAGGAGTGGTTCCCGGTGTTCACCGTCGAGCGCATCACGATGCGCCGCGACGCGATCTACCACTCGACCTACACGGGCAAGCCGCCCGACGAGCCGGCCGTGCTCGGCGTCGCGCTCAACGAGGTGTTCGTGCCGCTGCTGCAGAAGCAGTTCTCCGAGATCACCGACTTCTACCTGCCGCCCGAAGGCTGCAGCTACCGGATGGCGATCGTCCAGATGAAGAAGAGCTACGCGGGCCACGCGAAGCGCGTGATGTTCGGCGTGTGGAGCTTCCTGCGGCAGTTCATGTATACGAAGTTCATCGTGGTCGTCGACGAGGACGTGAACATCCGCGACTGGAAGGAAGTGATCTGGGCGATCACGACGCGCGTCGACCCCGTGCGCGACACGGTGATGGTCGACAGCACGCCGATCGACTATCTCGACTTCGCATCGCCGGTGGCCGGACTCGGCTCGAAGATGGGGCTCGACGCAACCAACAAGTGGCCCGGCGAGACGAATCGCGAATGGGGCCGCCCGATCGAGATGGATGCGGCCGTGAAGGCGCGCGTCGACCGGCTCTGGCAGGAGATCGGCCTCTGACGTCACGCGGCCGGCGCACGCCGGCCCGCGCGGCACAATCGCCACAAGAACGACGAAGATGAGCTTTCCGCCCGCCTCCATGCTGTCCGACGGTTTCTTCCTGTCGCTGTCGCTCTGTCTCGACATCGGCCTCGTGAACGTCGCGATGCTGTCGTTGACGCTGTCGCACGGCTTCCGGCCGGGCTTCTGGCTCGGCGTCGGCTCGTGCGTCGGCGATCTCGTCTACGCGGCGCTCGCGCTCGCGGGGATGGCCGTGCTGCTGCAGTTCGAGCCGGTGCGCTGGATCGTCTGGATCGGCGGCGGCGCGGTACTGCTGTTTCTCACGTGGAAGATGGCGCGCGAAGCGCTGGCGCCGGCCAACGCGGCCGACGACGATGCGGACGACGCCCCGCAGCCGCGGGCAAGTGCGCGGCGCAGCTTCCTGCGCGGGATGCTGCTCGCGATGTCGTCGCCGAGCGCGATCCTGTGGTTCGCGGCGGTCGGCGGCGCACTGATCGCGAAGGCCGGCGCGACGACGCCTGTCACCGCATCGGTGTTCCTGTCAGGCTTCTTCCTCGGCGGCCTCGCGTGGACGCTCTTCATGTGCACGCTCGCGAGCCAGGGCCGCAAGCGCGCGGGCGCCGGGTTGATGCGCGCGTGCCATATCGCGTCGGCGCTGCTGTTCGCGTATTTCTCGTACAGCGTGATCGTCGGCGGCTACCGCGACCTGATCGTGCACGCGGTGTAAACAAAACCGGCCCGTACGGGCCGCGCAGCAAGCGGCAGCCCCAAAGAAAAACGGCGCAGCGCCCCTCGCGGGACGATGCGCCGTTTTGCCACGCGCGGCCAGGCCGCGCGGGCCGAATCAGCGACGCCAGTAACCGTGATGACCCCAGCCGCCATAACCATGGCGCCAGTACGGGCGACCGTAGTAACCACCACCGTAGCCGCCGATGACCACGGCGGGCGGCGGCGCATAGTAGGCCGGCGCCGGTGCGTAGTAGACGGGCGGAGGCGGCGGTGCGTAGTACACAGGCGGCGGCGGTGCATAGACGGGGTACGCGGGTGCGACCGGGATACCAATGCCGACCCCGATCGACACGTGAGCCTGCGCGGCGCTTGCGGCACCCAGGCCCAGCGCGGCGGCGGCGATGAACGGAATGAGCTTTTTCACTTCGATTCTCCTGCTGGAGCGGGATTTTAGGCGCTCCTGTCGGCAACGGCGGGCATGCACGTCGCATGGAAGCAATGTAGCGAAAACCCGCCCCTCGCGTATCGTGCATTTGTTGCAAATTGCAATTGCACGTGGCTGGAGGTGCCCTGCGGTGTGGCGTCCGGAGCGGGCGGCGACCCTTGCAGATCGCGCGATTCCGTCCGACGACTCGGATCGCGACACATTGGCCGGTCAGTCTTACCGGATACGGCGCGCGCAGCAGGCACGCGCACGTAATGAACGATTACAAATTTGAGACAAGATGCCGACATTTCAAGCGGGACGTGCGCGCGATCTATTCCGGGGTCGGATTCCGTGATCCTGATTCGGCCGTGATGCCGGGTACCGATACGCACGGGGAGCAGGCCGCGCGTCGGTAATGAATACCTGCGGCGGCACGGCAACCGCCCTTCCGCGACCCCACCGACATTCCTGCGATACTGGCGGTTGCTTCGTTTTTGCTTACGCCTGCTGCCATGTCCCTTCCCGACACCCCCCGCCTCGGCTTCATCGGCGCCGGCCGCCTCGCACGCTGTGTCGCGCAGCGCTTCGCGCAGGCCGGCTTCCCCGTCATCGCGATCGCGAGCCGCACGCACGCATCGGCCGCCGGCCTCGCCGCTCGCATCGACGGCTGCCAGGCAGTCGATACGCCGCAGCAGGTTGTCGATGCGGCCGACCTGATCTTCCTGACGGTGCCCGACGACCATCTCGCGCCGACCGCCGCGGCGCTGCGCTTCGACGCATCGCGCGCCGCCGGCCAGGCGGTCGTTCATTGCAGCGGCGCATCGGCGGTGGCGCTGCTCGATCCGGCGAAGCTGCAAGGCGCGGCCACCGGCGGCTTCCATCCGCTGTACCTGTTCGGCGGCACCGACGCCGACCTCGCGCGCATCGACGGCTGCTCGGTCACGATCGAAGCGGACGGTGCACTGCACGCGACGCTGCTGCGACTTGCTGCCGCACTCGGCTGCCATCCGCTTTCGATTCCGGCCGGCGGCCGGATGCTCTATCACGCGGCCGCGCACTATGCGGCGAGCTTCGCGCTGTGCGGGCTGTCGGAAGCGGTCGAGCTGTGGCGCGGCCTCGGCTTCGACGAGGACGCCGCGCTGCGCGCGCTGCTGCCGATGCTCGCCGGCACGATCGAGACCGCGCGCGACAAGGGGCTCGCGAATGCCCTGTCCGGCCCGGTGTCGCGCGGCGATACGGGTATCGTCGAACGCCAGCTCGCGCTGCTCGAGGCGCGCGGCGGCGATCACGCGGCGCTGTATGCACTGCTGACACGCCGCGCGGTCGCGCTCGCGGCGAAGCGCGCCACGCCGCCGGCGTCGTTGCTGGCGCTGGCCGAAGCCGTCGAAACGTCGCTCGCGCGCGCGGCCGCGCACCCCTCCCCGTCGCGAGACGAGGCGTGATAAGGTGTCGGCCGATGCGCCGCCAACCGGCGTTGGCGGCCGCACGCTACTGACTGTATAAAAAGGATGCCAACGATGTTCGGCGAGATCGCCCGTTTTCTGCTCAATACCGTCTTCACGCTGTTCGGCGCCGCGCTGATCCTGCGCGTCTGGATGCAGGCCGTCCGCGTGCCGCCGTACAACCCCGTCACGCAGGCCGTGCTGCAGGCGACCAACTGGCTCGTGCTGCCGCTGCGCCACGTGATCCCGGGCGTGCGCGGCATCGACTGGGCCAGCGTCGTCGCCGCGCTGCTCACCGCGCTCGTCTACGTCGTGCTGATGGTCGTGATGGCCGGCTTCGATCCGGCCGCCGTGATCGCGACGCTCGTCGTGGTCGCGCTGCTCACCGTCGTGAAGTGGGCGCTCAACCTCGTGATCTGGATGACGATCCTGATGGCGCTGCTGTCGTGGCTCAACCCACGCTCGCCGGCAATGCCGATCCTCTTCCAGCTCACCGCACCGTTCCTGAACCCGCTGCGCCGCGTGATCCCGAACCTCGGCGGCATCGACCTGTCGCCGATCCTGCTGTTCGTGATCGTGCAGGTCCTGCTGATGATCGTCACGCGCGCCGCCGTGTCGCTGACGATGTTCGGTATCTGATTCAGCCCCGCTACGCCGCCGGCCCCGGTGCCGGCGGTGCGCCGAGCGTATCGATCACGCCGAACTGCGCCGGCATCATCGCGTAGCACACGCGCACCTTCTCGTGCGACAGCCGCTCGAGCAGCCGCTGCGCTTCGTCCTCGGTGACGATGAATTCGACCTCGATCGCGAGCGATCCCTGCAGTTCGAAGAAGCGGTCCTCGTGCAGCACGCGATGCTGGCCGAAACCGGCCATCGCGCGAAACGCGGACCCGCCCGCGACACCCATCCGGCTCGCCTCCTCCAGCAGCCATTCCCACAGCGGCTTCCAGTGCAGCCGGTGCTGCTCGTGCACATAGAAGCGCAAGAAGACCCTGTCCATCGCACCCTCCGATGGCGGCACGCTCAGGCCGCCACGAGCCACGCACGCGCGGTCCACATGCCGAGCGCCGTGAGCGCGAACGATCCAGTCAAGTGTAGGGCAGCCACCGCAAACGCCCATCCGAATTCGCCCTCGAGCGCGTGCGTCATCACTTCGACCGAATAGGTCGAGAACGTCGTGAGGCCGCCGAGGAAGCCCGTGATCACGAACAGCCGCCACTCGGGCGGCAGCCCGACGCGGGCCGTGAACACGACGGCGGCGACGCCGATCACGTAGCCGCCGATCAGGTTCGACGCGAGCGTGCCGAGCGGCACGGCCGGAAAGAATTCGTTGAGCGCGAGGCTCAGGAACCAGCGCAGCAACGCGCCGAGCCCGGCGCCGACGAAGATCGCGACGATCGAATAGAACAAGGCCCCCCCTCACTGACGCCGCCGCGCGGCGGGCGCGGCCTACGCTGAACTGTATGCGGAATCGCGCGACGGCGGCAATGCCGGCACGCACCGGATCGGGCGGCAGCCGCGGGATGCGTTTCATTCATTCCACGCGCGCACCGCCGCCTATCATTTCCGAATAATTACATCTGACATTACGAATTGATTTTTAATCGACTGATTATTTTTCGGCTTTTTTAAAATCGACAATATTGTTCCACCTCACACAGGTTAACCCTGCAGAACGCCCTTCTCACACGGGTCACACGTACTTTCCCTTATCAGACATTCCCGTATCCTGCCGATATTCGATTCAATTAAATCCGTCGATTTCGTAAAATCGATTGGCCACTCCACTCCATCGGCATGGAGACTCGAAAAATGAACAATATCCGCCTGTCATCCATGTTGATTCCGGCGCTGTGCGCGTCGCTGCTCGCATCGAGTGTCGCGCTCGCCGACAGCAACGGGCCACCCTCCTACGTCGAGGGCAATCGCGCGCCAAAAGGATTCGCCCGCCCGCCGTTCCACACGAAACCGCGCGCGAGCACGGCCACGATCGCCGGCCTCACGCCCGCGCTCACGCGGCATGCATACGGATTCGATTCGATCGCCAACCAGGGCGACGGGATGGTCGTCGCGATCGTCGACGCGTTCGACGACCCGAAGATCGAGTCCGACCTCGGCGTGTTCAGCAACGCGTTCTCGCTGCCGGCCTGCACGTCGTCGAACGGCTGTTTCACCAAGGTGTACGCGCACGGTGCGCGGCCGAAGGCCGATTCGGGCTGGTCGCTCGAGATGTCGCTCGACGTCGAATGGGTGCATGCGATCGCACCGAAGGCGAAGATCGTGCTCGTCGAGGCCGCTTCGGCCAGCTTCAGCGACCTGCTGGCCGCAGTCGACGTCGCGGTCAAGCGCGGCGCGTCGGTCGTGTCGATGAGTTTCGGCGGCAACGAATTCAGCACCGAGACCGGCTTCGACAGCCACTTCAACGTCGCCGGCGTCACCTTCGTCGCGTCGTCCGGCGACAGCGGCTCCGGGACCGAGTACCCGGCCGCGTCGCCTTACGTGGTGTCGGTCGGCGGCACGACGCTGTCGTCCGATTCGGCCGGCAACTACGTCGGCGAGGCGGCGTGGAGCGGCAGCGGCGGCGGCGTGAGCACGACCGAGGCCGAGCCGGCCGGACAGACCGCCTGGCCGATTCCGGTGGCCGGCAAGCGCGGCGTGCCCGACGTCAGCTACGACGCGAATCCGTCCAGCGGTTTCGCGGTGTACGACTCGGTCACCTATCAGGGGCAGGCCGGCTGGTTCCAGGTCGGCGGCACGAGCGCGGGCGCACCGCAATGGTCGGCGCTCGTCGCGATCGCGAATTCGCTGCGCTCGGCGGCCGGCAAGAAGTCCTTGAGCGGCACCTATGACGCGCTCTATACGGTCGGCAAAACCGCCTACGGCAGCGACTTTCACGACGTGACGATCGGGTCCAACGGCAATTGCGGCAGCATCTGCAACGCAGCGGGCGGCTACGACTACGTGACGGGGCTCGGTTCGCCCGTCGCGTCGGCGCTCGTGCAGGCGCTCGTCGCCCGGCCGTAACCTGGCGGTTGCCGCCGGCCGGCCCGTGGCGCCGCGCTCAGCCGCCGCGCCACGCGCGATCGAGTGCGGTCAACGTCGCAAGTGCGCCGCCCTTCAATCCGATCACATCCGCGCGGCGCGCATGCGCTTCGCGTGCGTTGATGCGGATCACGTCCGCACCGAGCCGTTCGCTCAGCAGGCGTACGGTCGGAATCGCGGTACCCGCGCCAATCTCGACCACGGCGACGCGTCCGGCCTGCGCGATCCAGTCCTGCAGCGCGCGTTCCTGCGCGTCATAGTGCTCGCCGAGCCAGCCGGTGTCACCGAACATCAGGATGTTCGGCCGCGCGAGGCCGCCGCAGTGCGGGCAGCGCGGCATGTCGCCGACCAGGCGGCACGTCGCTTCGTCGACATCCGGCACGAATGGCGCCGCATCCCACGTGGCGTCCGTACACGGCCGCAGGCACTGCAGCGCATGAATCGACCCGTGGATCTCGACGATGCGTGCCGGATCGAAGCCGGCTTTCTGGAACTGGCCGTCGACGTTGCTCGTCAGCACGAAGCCGCCGTTCGGCATCGCGTCGATCCAGCGGCGCAGGATCGCGAAACCCGCATGCGGCACCGTCGCGCGGTAGAGCGCGAGACGGTGCCCGTAGAACCCCCACGCGAGCGGCGCACGCGCACGGAATGCATGCGGCGATGCGATCTCGTGGAATTCGAAGCGCTCGTGGCGCAGCGCCGGATACGCGCGCCAGAAGCCGTCGGACCCGCGAAAATCGGGCAACCCGGAATCGACGCCGATGCCCGCGCCGGCCGTCACGAGCAACGCGTCGGCGCGCGCGAGCGCGTCGACGGCAGACGCGACGAGATCCGCGGGCAGTGGCGCGGCGGTGGAGCCGGTGGAGCCGGTGGAGCCGGTGGAATCGGTGGAATCAGCGGGATCGGAGAACGGCATGATGGGGCGGCGGTAGCGTCGAACGGTGCGCGAGTGGCGTCGCGATCATACGCCCGTTCGGGCGCCGCGCCGCATGCGCGATGCAGCGGCGCGACGCCGCGCTCGTCCGGTCATCTGCGACGCAGACAAGCGGCCGAACCAGCAGGGCGGCCGGCGGTCCGTCGGCCCGGCGCCGCCCTTCCTGGTCAGCGATCCGACTCGTCCTGCGCGACCGGAATCTCGTCGGCCGTGAAGTAGACCGGTTTGCCGAGCTGCCGCGCCAGACCGACGTCCATGTCCGCCCCGCGCGATGCGCCGTCGATACGCAGCACCACATCGCAGCGGCGCAGCAACCGGTGTGCGGCCGGGTACAGGAACGTCTCGCTGATCGCGTCGCCGACCTGCGTCGACCCGGCCGCGGCCGCGAGCGGCAACGACACCCACTCGCCGATCATCGGCACATGCCCGCGGCGATACACGGCAAGCGCTGCCGCCTCCAGCCGATGCAGGTTCGCGGCGATGCGCGCGGGGTCGCCATCGGTGCCGCTGCGATAGGGGCCGGCGACCAGCACGAGCCGCGGCGTCATGCGGCACGCGCGCCGGCGGTTTCCCGCAACGCGACGTACTGCAGCAGCATGATCGTCTTCGCATCGACGATCTCGCCGCGCTCGACCGCCTCCAGCGCCGCCTGCAGCGGCATCTCGACAACCTCGAGATCCTCGCCCTCTTCCGCGACGCCGCCGCCATCGCCGGTGCGCAGCGACGCGTCGTATTCGCCGACGAAGAAATGCAGCTTCTCCGTTACGGAACCCGGGCTCATGAACGCCTCGAACACCTTGCGCACGCCGCGCACGCGATAGCCGGTCTCCTCCTCGGCCTCCGCGCGAATGCGTACTTCGGGTGTCTCATCGTCGAGCAGGCCGGCCGCTGCTTCGAGCAGCATGCCGTCGTGCCCGCTCACGAACGCCGGCATCCGGAACTGCCGCGTCAGCAGCACGTCGCCCGTGCCGGCATTGCGCAGCAGGATCGTCGCGCCGTTGCCGCGATCGTAGGTCTCGCGGCTCAGGCGCTGCCACGTTCCGTCGCGGCGCAGGAAATCGAAGGTCACCTTCTTCAGCACATACCAGTCATCGGACAGCACCGTCGTATCGACGATGCGCACCCGGTCACGCGTTGCAGCCATTGCAGCCTCCCGTTCGACAAAAGACGGCGCCCATGGTAACGTGCAGATTCGTGCAATTTCAAGAAATTTCGTGCAAACCCGATGCTGACGACCCAACGCAAGAAGGCGATCCTCGATGCGCTCGCACGCGACGGCCAGGTGCTGGCCGTCGAGCTGAGCGCGCAATTCGGCGTGTCCGAGGACACCGTGCGCCGCGACCTGCGCGAACTCGCGGCCGAAGGCCTGTTGCAGCGCGTGCATGGCGGCGCGCTGCCGGCGTCGCCGGCCGTCGCGCCGTTCGCGCAGCGCGAGGCGCTCGAGACGGCGGAAAAGCGGCGCATCGCGCGGCGCGCGGCGGAGATGATCGCGCCCGGGCAAGTCGCGATCGTCGACGGCGGCACGACCTCCGCGCTGCTCGTCAGCCAGTTGCCGGCCGACCTGCGCGCGACGATCGTCACGCACAGCCCGAGCGTCGCGGTCGCGCTGGCCGCCCATCCGTTGATCGACGTGATCCTGATCGGCGGGCGGCTCTACAAGCATTCGATCGTCGCGGTCGGCGCGGCGGCAATGGAAGGCATCGCGCGCATTCATGCGGACCTGTACTTCATGGGCGTCACCGGCGTCCATCCGGTCGCCGGGTTGAGCACCGGCGACTTCGAGGAAGCGGCGATCAAGCGCGCGCTGGCCGAACGCGCGGCCGAGACGGTCGTGCTCGCATCGCAATCGAAACTGCGCGCGGCGTCGCAGTTCGTGATCGGCGAGATCACGCTCGCGCAGACGATCGTCGTCGAGAAGGAAACCGACCCTGCGCTGACGAAGCCGATCGAAGCGGCAGGCGTGACGGTCGTGCGC
Source organism: Anopheles rivulorum (assembly GCA_018908115.1). Classification (NCBI taxonomy): domain Eukaryota; kingdom Metazoa; phylum Arthropoda; class Insecta; order Diptera; family Culicidae; genus Anopheles; species Anopheles rivulorum. The sequence goes on from STHB01024467.1 coordinate 10,717, forward strand.
GCGTAGCGCGTCGAACCGGTTGCGAGGTGTCGTCGCGCCGGCGCCGATCCCATGTCAGCGTGCTGACAGGCACGGCTTGCTAACATGGGCGATCGCCCGATCGCCACGTGCTCCCCGCCCGATGCCCCCGCCCTCCGCCACGACTCCCCCGGCACCGCCCGCAGGCGACGCACCGCCGCCGGGCATCCTCGCGCTGTTCATCGCGTTCACGCAGATCGGGCTTACCAGCTTCGGCGGCGGACTGAGCGGGCGGATGATGCGCGACTTCGTCTACGAACGGCGCTGGCTCGACGAAGAGGCGTTCCTCAACGGCCTCGCGCTGTCGCAGGCGTTGCCGGGCGTCAACGTGAAGAATCTCGCGATCTGGATCGGCTACCGCCTCGCCGGATGGCGCGGTGCGGTGGCCGGCTTCACCGGCATCATCGCGCCGCCGGCCGTGCTGATCGTGCTGTTCGGCATCGCGTTTTCGACCCTCACGCGCTTTCCGCTCACGCACATCGCGCTCGCCGGCGCGGCGGCCGCGGCGATCGGCCTGTCGATCTCGATGGCGATCACCGCCGTGCGCCGGCTGCCGCGTCGCGTGCTGCCATTCGCGGTGATGGCGCTCACGTTCGTGTCGGTTGCGGTACTGCACTGGCCGCTCGTGTGGACCGTGCTGATCGGCGGCACGCTGAGCGTCGCGCT
>STHB01024482.1:0-11396 GCA_018908115.1 Anopheles rivulorum
AAGTTTGCAAATACGGACGCGCTAGCGCTAATGCACCCGAGCATCAACCGTGGTTGTCTGTCCGCTGCTATCCGGCCATTTACCACAAAACGCCTCCGTAGCCGTTACAGCTTACGGGTCGGGACGGCTTGGTTTTCATAAAGCAAACATCTTATGCTCGTGGTGTAGTACATTCAGCTCCCTGGTGGTATACTGAAACCCTTCCTTTGCTGGTGTGCAAGTTTGTGCAAAGCAGTGATGTACGATAGTTTAATAGAAAACAACAAAAAACAAACGGTGAGCACTGTACGTATCTCACGTGAACCACATACAAGAAAGCACTAAACTTGTTACCTTGTTTGCCTTGTATCGCTTAACCCTAATATCTTCTCCTTGTACATATTTCCGGCAGTTACCGAAACCTAATGTATGCATAGGAAGACTTCTACGCGTGTATACGCGTAGTTAGTTTTGGTTCATTAAAAACCATCCTAATGACCATCCATTGCCATAACCGCAACGTCAGCAGCAAATGTCCGGGGTATTTGCAAGATGCAAAGATCGCGTGAAGATCGTCCGTCAGATGTCGAGGCTAGTGTAAAGCAGCTCGGATGTTTGCTTTTTTGTTTTGTTTAATGTCACTTCTAGTGTGCGTATGTTGCTTCTTTTTCTCTCTTCTTCTTCTGTTGAAACAACCTGCGGGTTACATTACCGCAGCTTCCAATATTGGACGGTTAGTACCCAATTCCAGCATCTTCCAGACGGCTAATGGTTTGTGTCAATTGCAAACATCTGAAATCACCATTGTTCAAACAGATGGCATCATCGGCCATGTCTGGTGTGTGCTTGGTACAATTTGTATGCGCAGCGAGCGTTTGTGAAATGTAGCTTGTGTTATTGGTTGTCCTGTACAGTGACATCATCAAATCACGGTTTGATTTTTAGGCAGATTTTCGGATCCGATTTTCGCAGACATCTGTCAGACTAGTTTTGGTGTGCTGTGCTGACCTTGATTTTTTTTTTATTGTCACCCTTTACTCACAACCGCTCTGTGAGGAACAGCATTTTTTTTTCTCTCTCCCCGGGTATCATCGGCGAACTTGGGGATCTAATCACCAGAGCAGTTTGCTGCTTCTGGGTTGCAGCAGCTGAGATGCAATTATAGCAGCAATCAAATCTGTGCTAATGCTTCGGTCGCATACAGTTCACGATCTCCACCATTCACCACCTAGCGACATACATTGGGCGAGGCTCGAATAACAACAACAACCAACGAAAACGATACATACGCATCGAGGGAGGGAAAACTCACTCACAGGCAATAGTTTGGTGCAGCCATATACTGCTGCTCACCGGACCGATTTGCAACATTCAGCCGACAGTATTGTGCAAAGCGCGATATGCTTGCCTGCCCAGCGATAAGATACCGATCTGCTTAAGCGCTACAATGGAGGCGCGTTATCACACGAAGGTGGGCGAGAATGCAAGGGGATTTAGCTTCTGTGCATTGAAACTCGCAACTCGGTTGCACGATAATAGACGCTAAACTTTGTGCAAAGCCACGAACAAAACGAAAGGGCAAGCGGAAGTATTGAACCAAAGCAACAGCAACAAAAAAAAACATATAGATGACGTTATAAGTCGCGTGCTGCGTAAAAATTCGGCACGAAAGATAACGCGCGGTGCGATGGAGTATGAAGCGAAATATAAGCATCTTCTTTCTACCATCTTTTGCAGTTGCTAAGCTAAGTTGCAGTTGCCGTGGAAGAGCTGGCTGACGGTTGACGTTTAGGCGACACTTATCCGTCGACTGAGCGTGATAATGAAATCGAACCGTGCTTTGACGCATTATAGCAGGCTAGCATGAGAATAACCCTTTCAGTGTAGCGACTTAATTTGCAATTAAACGTTTGTCGATAAATCGAACCTTTATTTGGCTGGTGCTGGTCATACTCAACAATTTATTCTGCTTGCTCTCTATTTAATTTGTGTGGAGAACAAAAATTACCTCTGTAGTACTTCAAAACGGACGTTACGCGCTTCAAACATGTAAATTTGAACGTTCAAATGAGCTGGATTTTATTTGGATGCGTTCAATGTACACATTAGCTACTTACTTTCCAAAACAAGCGCGAACGAACATTGCAATCATTGAATTGAACCAAAATTTGCATTTGATCATCTCCTTTTTACTGAGTGAAAATAAATGCAAACGGATGCATTAGTTACAGCGGAACATCCGGACTTTTGTTTGAAGTTTCCTTGACACTAACATTCCAAAACTCTAATCTCTCCTGCGAGATTTGTTAACTAAAACACACTAGTTGGTTGAAATATTTTTTCTATTCTATATGCGCAATAATATTATATGTCCGCTTCACAGCACCACCTCAAGGGTTAGCTTGCTGTTTTGGTACGGGAGAGCCTGAGATGCAGCTGTACGAACTCTGGTGGCCGTTATGAGTATGGGTGAAACACTACGAACGTACGTAGGGTGAAATTTCCCCCAGGCGACAGACAGACATAAAAATGGGAAGAGAAAATATAAAGACAACGGAACGGCAAGGACCATCGTTTCGGTACCATCGCACGAGGAGAGCGTGCGCATAACTTTTACAGAGGCTGATTCCTTTGACTCCTTGTCATGTGTACCGGTGGTTTCCCATTTCTTTTCGATACATTTGTACACGCCTCTGGCTGCAGGGGTTGTAAACTGCTGTAAGGGGGGGGGGGGGGGGGGGGGGGGGGGGTGGAAGGAGAGTATGAAGGCAGCCCACAATGTTAAAGGTTGCTATACTTTTGTAGGCTTCAATTGGGCATGCGTGGCACAGGCGACACGCACACTGGCGCCGACTATCGGTGTGCAGTTTTGTGTGTACGGTACACTGCATACTTAGCAGTCGCCACGGTCACGATACGTTGCTGAGTTCGCACCCATTGTTGTCGCTGGCCCGTCAGTCGCCGTCCGTGCGCGGTCAATACGGACGAGACAGTTACCGCTGCGGGTGCGTCTACTTTGCCTGTGCAGTACTGTTTTCTTTTTTTATTCTGTGTGCAGCTAACCTACCCGTGCGGGGATTTAGTGAATGCTGGTGGTAGCTTGCTAGTTAGCCCTGCCGGCGACCCAAAACATCACGTCCATCAACGCAGCAAGCAACCGATTTGTAGCCGACTGCTTCAAGTCTTGGGCCGGGCCGGAAACAGACATTGCCCCAAAAATCCTGCCGAAAAGGGAACGGTGAACAGTTTTTCACCACTTGGACCGGCCTGTCGGAAGCGGTCTCGTGGTGAGTGTGGGCACTTTTACTTTCCACTCCAGTTGTACCTGTACACCTCTCAACGTTACCGGCGTGACAGTGTAAAAATGTGGATCTCTTGTTCGACACGTGATTGCCTGTCCGATTGCTGCTCTGCTAGAGTCGGTGAATGTTGTTGGTGGAAAATAAATGCGTAATTATATTACAAAGAGGATCCAGTTTCCTTAGCACCCAATCTGTCACAAAACATCGCAATGAAGTAGTCAGCTAGTGGAAAATGTACCACAAAATTGGCATCCTTCATTCCGGTACGACACAAGTGTACAGATGGATACTTTCCTTTCGCGATTTCCATCACACCAAAATATATCCGTTGCTTAAAGGACGTACCCTATTTCGCCGTAGACGTTGTACCGAATCTTCGAGAATCTTGGCAACTTGGCTTTCACGGTTTCGTATACGGGCAAAAAAAAAAAAATCACACACACACATACGCACACGCGCGCGCGCGCGCTCGCACGCACACATCCTGTTCTGGTCTTGCTCTATCTATCCCTTGGTTTTTTCTCCTCTAGGAGCGCATATAAAAATACAAACAAACAAAAATATAGGGCGACATTAAAGGCAACATTATGAGCGGCCTAACGAGCGACGTGTTCGATGAGCATCTCGTCGACGAAAGCTCACAGTACATGCTGGACGGTAAGTTTTGCTATCCCAAACTTCGGCTTCCACCTGTGTGCGCTGCATGTCCTTTGCCCACTTACATTCGCATCCTACGCACTACCAACCTACAAAGCGCATTTTGTTGTTTTGCTCATACACAATTAACTTGCTTGCGTTGTTTTTGTACGTTTTTTTTTGTTTTTCTTGTTTATTCACCTGCATGCATGTTTGGCGTTTCTGCATCCCACACCATGTCACTAATGCTGTACACATACCTGGCTGTGGCGGGTGAACAAATATTCTTTAATCTCCTAATCTTTCATCCGATAACACACTGCCACCGTAGCTACACTGCAATCGATACATATGCGTACTTTGGGACGGTCTTTCCGAGTGTGAGTGTGAGCATCCCAGCCGTAGATAGCATTGCACCATCTCACTGCACATTGCACCCCAGACAGTATCGTACATCAGAAAGGGTTACTTTCGCTGGTAGTTTGCTTACAATCGAGATGAACAGTTGTCGCTGAATAAATCAACTCAACGAAAGAACGCAAACCTTGCAACTACATAATACTATTTCCTTTGTAAGGCCCATCGTTAATGCATAGTTTACTTGTTTACTTTAAGAATAAGCACCAACATGATGATGCACGGCTTTGTTGGAACCTTTCCATTTGCTTTTACAGACATTGTGTGGTAGAATGGTTAACGGAGGAAATGAAGATTTCTTCCTGCAAATGATATTTTTACTAAACTGTATGATACTCCAAACTTGTTGACAGATTTGCAACTGGCAGCGGAACTCGGGAAAACTTTACTGGAACGTAACAAAGAGCTCGAGGCAACCCTAAAGCACCATCAGAATATTATCGAAGATCATGCACAGGAAATAGAGGTGAGCAATCAAAGCGTATGTGAATGGAGACAGAGTAATTGAAATGTTTTTTTTTTTCTTCTTTCTCTTCTCATTGTTCCAAACTGTGCAGTATTTAACAAAACAGAATGCTGCCCTGCGGGAGGTGAACGACTCGCGAATGAAGATCTACGAGCAGCTAGAAGTGAGCATTCAGGATCTCGAGCGGGACAAGTACAAGCTTGCGCTCGAGTATCAAGCGGAAAAGAAACATGTTAAACAGTGAGTGTTCTAACGCTGGAGCACGGAGTGTGTTACGGACGACGCTAACGCTAAAACTCTCTGACGCTCTATTTGCAGGCTGTGTAGCAATATAGAGAGCTTAGAAACCAAAGTAGAAGAGCTAACGCGATCGCTCGAGGACGCTCGACGGCAAGCGGAAGCGGACCGGCGGGCCAAGCTAACGGAGCGGCTGGTCAGCCAGCAGCAACAGTCATCGGGACTACATATTATTCAACTCAATAGCCAAACCATCCAAGCATCGACAGACGCCATACCTGTTGTTTCGCCGCAAGGGGACGATAGTACCAGTCGACAGACAGACGAACCAGTAAGTGACCCACAGCAATGGGATATGGGACTGTCTTTCTGCTAGAGCTGCCTCACTAACCAATGCTCGGTACCGTTTGCCATTCCAGTGTCCACAGCCCAAACTATTGTCCGCCGCAGTGGCGATCAGCACCGGTCCCGCCCTGTCGTCTCAGGATGCGGATGATAATCAAGACGACAGGGACGGTGGCACTGGTACGGAGGAGCACACACTAAGCGAAGATAATGAGGAGGTGCTGCGCATTATGCAGGAGCTGCAGCGTACGCAAAAGAGCCTCCTGTCCGAGCAGGGCAAGGTGAGCGAACTGGAGGAGCAGCTGGCGGTGATTGCCCAAGAAAACACGGCACTCCAATCGAAGCTGCTGAACGCACGTTCGTTCGAAATACAGTCCGTGCACGATGAGCTATCAATGCTAGAGGAGTTCCGGTAAGCGAAGAATGGCGTCCAAATGGACATCGACCAAAGCAAACGAAACAACCGCTCAACTATCTCTCCCATTCTCTCTCTCTCTCTCTGTACTGCTAGGCAAGGACCGGTGTGTACCAGATGCCTGCAAGAAGTTGGAAAGCAAACGGACAATGATTCCATCATCACAGGCACCGAGGACGAAGATCCCAGCCTGCTGGATCTCATCCATAACGTGGACTTACCGAAAGTGTACCGGTCATCTGTTACGATGGAGGTACCGTACGATTTGGATATACTATTGTTTAAGCAGGAAACTTTATCTGGGTTAACCTGGATCAAGTCTGGTTCACCATCTTTTTATACTTTTCAGTTTTGCAAAAGTGACCCTAGAATTGCTCGGCAAACATGTACATTTGCTATATAGATATGTATATATACATACATATAGCTCTAGCTATCTTACATACACAACTGACGTAGCATTTGCTATTCCGTGAGGTGTTAACTACACATGTGTACAGAGATACTTTTCCTTTTCTGTCTATTATCTCTCTCTCTCTCTCTCTCTCTCTCTCTCTTCCTCTTTGTTTTTGCTATTGTCTTATAATATAGTAGAATTTGTTTAATTGTATGGTAGTATCCTACTAATTTGCTATCTAAAATTATTTGCTGCAATATATAACCTTTACGATGTAATTATATGTATTCAATAGTAATTAACTAAAAGTACTACTAGCACAACATCTAACTACCTTCCGCACTACCAACTACCTACAATACGCATGAAGCACCGGAGCACTGGAGTCTTTGTTGGATGATTTTTATGAGCAACGTTTCAAGTTAGACGCAACATTCGTTCTCTCTTTCTCTCGCTCGAGTAACTCGAGACATATGAATGACGGCCACTGTAGTTGACAATCCTAACTAGCATCAAGCAAACTTGACAACGCATTGATGTAACGCACTAGAACGCGCGCAAAAGAAAGGGAAAGATTCAAAAAAACACACACACATTTCTTTTACTATGTTCAGTTCAATTGACACATTTTGTTGTACACTTTTTTGTTGTTGCTGCTGTTTCGCTTGTTTTGTTGTGTCATCTTATATCTTTCTTTCTTTCTTTCTTTTTGTTTCTTCTTCTTCGTTTTCTCTTTTTTTTTAGGCCAAAACTTGCTCAATTTGCGCACATTCGTCTATATATCTGCATGAGCTGCCCGTTAATATCGTTAGACTTTTGATCGAGCTCTGGTTGCTCGTAGTCCGCAAGTTCACCATCCTCAAGCGGATGCTAAATTATTTATACCGACCCGCGCTGCTCATACATCAGCTGATAAGCCTGCCAGCGTACGAGCAGCTCAACTGTCTGTAGAATGTGCGGCAAGGACATTGCAAGTCACCACTAAATCCAAATTCCAGCAGTGCCCGACATAGTGTTCGGATCGGATCCATTTCCATGCAAAAAGCAAAAATCAAGGCCATTTCTTATTTAATTGACACACTTTAACATGCATGTACAGCTTTCTGCGTGCATTTATCTTCACAAGAAGTGAAATTGTTACAAAAAAAAAAACACACACACACACTTATTTTTCCACCAGTATAAATGCACGAATAATTCAACGCTACGGGGCGACAAGTAAACATTAATTTGTTTGTTCTATGTACAAAACAGATCTTAAGAAGGTTTATCAAGGAAATAGTAATTTAATTTTAAATCAAGGAGAGGGGGGGGAGGAGGGGGGGGGGGATGTAAACCAAACGGCACTGATGCGGTGCTTACCTAAGCCAACTAGTATTTAACAGATTTAATAACCCTACACAAAGCAATCGTCATGATATCACTGTAAATTGTGAAACAACTAAACCTTAACCATACTAGTTGGAGTTTTGTTGTGTAAAGTTTGTTAGCTGCCAAACGTAGGTGGATTGCTTTGCCTAGAGACCGTCGTACTTTAATCCACTTTTTGTTCCTGTTGATCCTGTTAGATAAGTATGTTCTTTTTTTTACCTTGTTTCTGTGGTTTTGTATGTATGTATGTATAATTTTGTTATGCCTAACTATACCTGTTTTGTTTTAGTATGATAACAACGCTCACTTACACATTTTCAGCGTAAATTACTAATAAGCAAATATGTGGTGTTAATTGTTCTGTAAGAATAAACTTATAACGAGAGCAGCGTTTCAACAGCAAAAGATTGTAAGAATATACAGTAACACCTGTTTATAGTGCTTGTCTTTTTAATTTATTATATGAAAATAGCAAACAAAGAGTACAAAAAGAGAGAGAGAGCAAGAGAGATAAAGATAATGTAAAATTTTGTGTGAAGAAGATGGAGAGCATTGGAGGAGAATATGCCGAAAGTACCAGGAAATAGAGTACAGTGCAGTGTGAGTCATGCTGATGTAAACATTTCGCTACTCTACTCTGCATTACAGATACTACCGACGAAACCGGACAGCTTGGACCTTTCGGCAAGCGAATGCGCCGGCCCGACCAATCCATACCGCGAGCTGGTGGAAAAGTACGAGGCCCTGCTGGAGGTCCATCGGCAACCGCTAGTGCGGAAGGGCACGGGTGCGGCCGCGGCGGGTGTGGCCACAGGCGGTTCGGGCAACAATACGCCCGTGGACAGCTGCCAGCCGCAGCAGTTGCCGGGTGATGCGGTCGATGGTGAGCCGGCGCCGCGCTACATGATCCAGTTCAATCCCGCCATCGTCGCGTGCGGCCCACAGGAAAGGCATGCGGGCGAGCAGGGCATCCGGACGGCGGCGGTGGCGGCGACCGAGTGTTCCGAGACGGAAACGGCCAGCTCGGGCTACTCGGACGAGGTAAGCAACAAGGCGACGCAGACGGACGAGAGCCCGCGCAACTTCCTCTGCACGATCGCCGACGGCAAGGACTGGCGGTTCAGCATCTACGAGGATGAGAGCGCGATCGATTCGCGGTTCCGCTTCAGCCCGGCACATCGCGAGCTGTTCCGGGAGATATTTAGCGTGCTGCGCAAGGCGGCCGAAAACCGGGACGAGGGCGACCAGCTGCCACTGCTGGACGATACGAAACCGGTCGGCGGTGTGGTGGCGGCCAGAACGGCAACCAACCCGGTACCGCCGGTAACGCCCGCGAACGAGGAACCTCCCGCCGGGTTCGCGCTGGAGCAGGAAGAGGAGGACGACGACGAGACGGTCAGCTTTATCTCATCGTCCGCCGTAAGCGAGCAGTCCTTCGCAATGTCCGAATGCATCACTAAGTCAGAGCGGCGGCGTATCGCCCGCCAGGCGAAAGCCGCCGCTTGCCGGTATGGGGAGGAGGAACCGAAACCGCTGGACAGCCAGCTCGCGGACGAGGCGGCCCAACGGCAGCAGCTGCAGCAGCACCAGAAGCCAACATTGCCGACCGGCCCGACCGACGGACCGGTGCCGCCGGTTCAGCTAGACTACATCTCGGTCACGGTCGGCGTGAACAAGCGCAAGTCCCGGCGCCGCAGTCACCGGCGCGAGTGTAACCAAACGCTCGAGCTGATACCGCAGACGCCGCCGCGTGCTGGCAGCGCCCGGAAGAACCGGCCCTCCTACCGGCCGTGGAACCCGGAGCGGGATGTCGCTAGTGTCGCACCGGGCGAATGGAACGGTAACACGATGACCGTCTACAACCGGGCCATAAACACGCCGGGCCAGTCGGCGGTGAGCGCTGCCGGTGCGCAACGGAACCCGCTGGCCGACGGTACCAGCACGAGTCAGGCCACGCCGCCCAAAACCCGCCGGTCCGGCGAGAAGAAGCGCAACTCGGCGGGTGTGCGCAACCGCTACGCGGACCTCATGGATGACGCACACGGCGATGAGGTGGTTCAGTTCCGACCGTCGACCGCTTCCCAGCATCTGCACAAACTGCAGAAGCTGGATCTGTCGTACGCGGAGGTACTGCGCCGTGCCGACGGTAGCAATCCGTTCCCTGCCCGGCGCCAGTACGGCAAGCAGGAGTAACGAGCGCACCGGAAGGGGGCGTGGGAAGGGGAGGTGGGGCAGGGGGGGGTAGGGGAAGGGGAAGGGGAGGGCTGACAGAACAGCTGACCGAAGGCTGGTTATAAAGACAATGCAAATAAACATTCCCAAAATCGCGTTACGCAACTGCGTGCCGGACGATTTAGAATATATAAGGGCAACATGACGAAGAATGCTACTTGCCGTACGTTTGTTTGTTTGTTTGTTTGTTTCATTCTTTATTTATTTATTTATTTTGTTGTTGTTGTTGTTGTTGTGTACACAGTTCGGTACCGGATTAACTTACTGTTTTATTTTTATCGCACATTTCAACTATTACAAGACATTCCGTAAGCTATCTCTCTCTCTCTCTCTCTACTCTGTCGATCGTCTCCCTCTACGAGTTTCGGTACAGTGTCACTGCTGTAGTCTATCTGTCTGGCATTTGAACGCTACTGGAACGGTTGGATAACAATAGCTACTTGACCTGCCAAAAACCGGATGTCGGTACCAGTCTGCTAATGTGTTATGATGTGAATAGCCCTGCTGAAACAACGGCAAGAAGCGGACAATCGAACCGTTTCGAACTCGTAATGCTGTGCGGAAACCTAATCTCTACATTTGCTTCTCATCACTGCTCACCTGCAATAGTTTTGGACAAGTTTGCCACTCTTCTTTCTCCTTTCTTCGCGCAGCGCAGTATGCGCGGTGCGAGAGAGCGAGCGCAACCTTACCGAATGTCGCAGAGACATTCAGCAACTGAACGTCCTGCTACATGTGCACGCACGCACGCATACATACATACAAACATACATACAGAAGCTACAAAAAAAAAAACACACAGTGCGGCACGGAAGGCACGTCCCGCTAGTGGAGCTGAACGTTGCGGATCTAGTGAGTCGTCCTTCGCTTCGTCCTTTTGTTTGCTTCGTCCCCCGATCGTGCTCTCGTACATTCGACGCAATACGGCACACACTAGCAATCAAATACATGCACACACATAAACACACACACACACACACAGACGTACGCAGGCAAACACGGTAGCGCCCAACTTGCTGCAATGGCGCATTCAGTAGCAACGACATCTGTCGGCTGGGCAGTTGGACTTGAAGTTGAGACACTGGTCGAGACAGTAGACGTCGGCACCGTCGCGGCCTCGCAGCTCACCGATCGCTTCGCACGTTTGTCTGCAAGGCCGGATAGGAGAGATAGTGAAATAGAGAAACAGTGCAGCACATCAATCAGACAGCGGGACAGTCGGTAGTTTTCTACACACAACATAGCAGGCAAGGACACGGTACGTAATGGTGATACTTACGGGCAGTGGCACACCGTTTCCGGACAGTTGGGCGGATAGCGCAAACAGTTGTTCTGGCACCAATCCTCCATGCCGATGAAGCTGCGATAGGTCGCGGTCGGCAGGCACACCTGATCCCTGGTGGAACGAACAAACAAACAAACAAACAAACAAACAAAGGTGCAGGGCGAGCACGAGGTTAGCAAAAGTGTGGTTTTTTTTTGGCGCGGTTTCCCGTTTCATCCTTACCGGATGATGAGCGGATAAACATTGTCCGGCTTTGGGTCGCGGTAGTCCCGGTAGTACAGCAGGAACGGATTATTGTTGCCAACGAATAGTGG
>STHB01024534.1:0-11390 GCA_018908115.1 Anopheles rivulorum
ATGTCTGTGTTTTATCTGTAATCGAGCTGATATCCGTTGGTAGATTGCTGCATTCCTAAAAGTCAAAGGTTTGATCGGTTGAAGTGATGTAAATATTAACCGTCGTTCATTTTGGCGATCTTTATAAAATGCGATGAACCATGTGTATTAAATAAGAGCTTAAAATAGCTTACCTAGATGGTGGGATATTTTATTAGCGCTTTAGTATAACTTACCCTTGTTACTGCCAGGGAAACGGCGTAATTTCATTTATCCGTAAGCCTTTAAGTATGCAATCGATTTGTTTTAAGGGTACAAAGTTTGGGAAGTATGACGAGTACTTAATTTAGGGATTGATTAAAATAAAAGAAAAAAGCAAAAAAGAAACTAGAAATAAGAAGGAACACAAATTCCTTCTTTGTTGTTGTTGGGAAAAAATGCTTGCTTAAATGTTTCAAACTCAGCAATAAAAATTTCGCATTGCATACATTTAGGAGTAGCCATAAAACAATCTACTGCTACAAGAGCTATTCAAGCGATGCTATAGACTTAAGCTACTAAACTACTTATTCGGAAGCTTCGCACGCTCAAGGCTAATAGTAACGCAATTTATCAACAGTGTGTCGTGTTTCTCCGGTCGGGAACACCGTGTGGTTCCATTGTCCTTGCCAAGGTAAACAGCTAACAGCAAAATATTATCGCCCCTGTCAAAAACGAACGATGGCATGACCGAATGATCCGTCGCAGGACGCTCGTGAACAGATGGATGCGAAGTGGAAAGCACATTAAAGGATACCCGTCGCATTGGCCCCAGGAAACAAAGAGACAACGGCGACGTTTCGCGGCAAATCTAAACACAAATACACATGTAGACACTACTTGCCCAGTGGTAATGGGGATTGGTGAATGGGATCAACAACAACGGCAACAGCAACAACGGCAGAACATCGTACGTAATTGCTGTGAAAACTTTCTTTGCGCTTCCTGCGCTTTTCTCCAACCGCACACATACACCCAGAGATATCCTCACACAAAGGATGCAACAGTCGCTGCAAGTCGACAAAGAAAGAAACAGAAGAAGAAAGAAACGAGGACAAACGAGGGATGTGGTGAAACTTTTCACCAGTCGGTAAAAACGTACGGATATGGCGAGATAAGAAAAAAAAGGAATACAATTTTATTTAATTATCCTCACCAGAGACACACAGACAAGTTCCATGAAACGGTGGAAGTTAGAAGAAGGTTAGGACGCCGCGTACTCAACACAACTTTTGCTTCGAAACTTCCAAACTTCGAAACAAACGGGCACAACATGAAGCAAAATGCTAAGTCGAACCAAAAACGAGTGGGCGAATTTCCTAGTTCCCAAAGGGAACGGAAGGGAGAAGGATGTCCACCGGGGGTGGTGTTTAGATCGCTAACATAAACTTCACAACTTAGTGGAGCAGAAAAAAAGGGAAACATACCATGGGTAAAGTTTTCAACCCGCTGTCCTAAACGGTAGCTACAGCGGGGTTTTTTTGGGAGCGCACTGTACTGAACGAGTTTCTTAGTATGTACATGCACAAAAATAGCTCGAGTGTACCTAAGTGCCAATAAAGATTGTCATCCTTCATCACGAGGTCAGTGTAGCTGGGGGAAAAATAATTTTCTGCAACAACAACAAAAAACAACAATAAATAATGCAATAAAAATATAAAAACAAGAAGGTAAACCAAAAATGATAAATTTATCGATAAATTAGTCCCGGCAGCAGTTCAATCAATTATGCGACGAAGCGTGAATGTTGAAGAGTAGAACCAATTGGTGCCATTTTTGGTTCTCTTTCTAGCAGTAAATGAAGTCAAGCGTAGTAAGTAATGTAGCGTACTTCTACTATTCCCTCTTGATTAGTTGGCGTGGTAGACGAAATGAAGGCAATGACCGGGACTGTCATATCAAAATGGTTTCTTTTTCCCCCGGGATGGACACATTTCCCCGTGTGGTTTGAAGGAAAATTGTTTGTCGCACGTTTTCATCGCACCAATTAGTTAGCAAATGTTCGCCATCGTTTAACACGTATGGTTCGAGTGTGATTGTGTGAGACGTCTCTGTCTTCGAGGTGTCCACGCACACATACATACAAGAGACTTTTGGTTGAATACATTTTCCAAACCCAATAAGAGCACATTTTCCACGGTGAGGATATCGAACAGCATTGAGGTCATCCTGTTCCACTGTTTGCATACATCAAAGCATCATAATTAGCCTCGGGGTGGCAATACTACTTACCATGATCGATCTTTATTTTGCATCGCTCAAAGTGAGCACAAGTCGTGCTTTCACTATAGCAACTCTTGGAACCCACTGGCGGATCAATTTCAGTTGGCCAATTCAAGCAGAGCAGCGGTGTACAGTGAGCGCTTTCGTGGTTCAATTTCTCGTGTGTTGTCATGAAAATTGCCCCAAATTGAATCCGGAATATATTTTCGATACCATATTTCACGTCAACCGTGTTCACTTTCTTCTCTCATCTCTCTTCTCCTGTTGAGTGTGTGTGTTTTTTTTTCTTTTGTAAAAGATCATGCTTTATGGTTTGCGTTTTTGCTTCGCTGTCCTTAATCTGATTCGTCGGTATGCTGGGTATAGGCAAAATTTAATACATCGTCAACATTTTACGGAGAGAACGCGCCATGCATGCATGCGAAAATAAGACCATTATCGTCGGCAAGGTCGGAATCAAATTTCGGCTTACATATTTTTGTGTTCCGCCGTTGAAGAGATGAAGAATTTCCGCTTATAAAGCAAATGCTGATAAAAGCAGCGAATTATCCTTGTTTTGTTGGAAGGAATGGAAAATAACTTGTACAATTTATGTCAAGCAGTGTAAGCTGCAAGTAAATTTCATATTTCATTATTAGTTGATTAAAAATGAGAAAATTTGTATTTCATAGTAAAGTTTTGTGTAACTTTTAATATTTTTAAAAATAATCGTGACAAAAGGAAAGCAAAACACGGAAAATTTTAGAAACAAAAGTAAAAGTGTGCAAAGAAACTAACAAGCACACCAATCACCTTCAAAACAATGTACCAAAACGGTGAACCAAAATAATATCACAAAAACCAACCTAACTCTGGGAGAAAGAAGTTTCGTTATGAAAATAACGAGAAGAAATGTTTGTCATTATTGCCAGCAGTTATGAGTTTGGCGCGCCAAGAACAACCAATATGTCTGCTGTGGAGTTAAGCTTCCCCGAATGATGTCGGTTTGTTGGGGGTGTATAAATAATGTTGCAGTTTGGTGATTCCTGGAACAAATTTACGGCCTGTCGTCTTTTCGTCTTTTTTAAGCGGACATTGTGGATTACATAAATACCGAGCGTAGTAGTAGCAGTACATGGACGGTTAATGGATAGTACATCCATCGTCGATTTGTACATGAAGCAACAAATAAATTTGCAATCGCGCAATCGTACCGGGAAATGTCAGCTGTAGTCGGGAATAGAATTTCTGCGGAATGTTCAAAGCTCGCGCAGAACGCACACAAGAAGCCACACGATGGCAATGAGTGACGTAAAGAAATTGATGCCCGTCTTACGCTGTTTTGTAGGGCTGGCAAAGAAAAAAAAAATGGAAACGAAATGCTGGAACATCACGGGAACGTGTCTGCTTTGATCTTTCCATCGCTTGCTGTACCGGATCGGATGACTTATTTCCTTACTTTCCCCGACAAGTGCAAGCATCGATTTCAACGCACCCACGGGATACAGAATGCAATGGTGGGAAAATCGATTCCGAATTACTTTTGCAAACTGTTGGCGTGGTAGGTGGATTGATTGGTGTGTTGGAATCGTCGAATTTATTGACCGGTAGTAGTTTCGCGACGAGCGGGAAACTTTCAAAAAATGCACCGAGTGGGAAGTAAAGACCGCGAGCTTTGAAGCGCGATGAGGGAAACGCGACAATTTAATGGAAAGTGAAGTTGCATTTACTATTAGTTGAGACATCTACAGTAGGTTCAGACATGAAAGTGTAATACTTCTAACAGATTTCTTTTTTTTCCAGTCTAGAGATTTGACCGATCTGTTCTGTTTGTTACGATCTGCTGTTTCGTCTTATACGCAAACTTTTCAAATTACAAACTTTTGCAACGTCTAAAAAAGGTATTCGTTCATCCTTAAACCACCATACGCTACATGTTCTTTATCTGTTGTGTATGTGTTTATCTCCTTTTATCTGTTGACACATTTTCGAACTGATTATTTTTCTATTAAGCATTACATTATCATTCAACTTGCATAGTTTTCATGAAATTTTTGAAATATTTCAAAACTTGATATGTTTTGAATTATTTAAAAAAAAATTATAGAACAACAAACATTTAGTAGTTAGTAATTTTGTATCTCATTTTAAACGTTTACATAAGCAAACAATTGTGCTTCTGTTTGTTATTCATTGAGTAGTTTAAAAATGTGTTGCAAATTTAATTTAATGGAAAAATTTAGTTTATTTTTAGGGTGTTTCTCACCACAACAAATGAAAACTATAATTTAATTTCGCACGAACATGTTCATCTTCATAACCATTTTGCCCGTGCTATGGTGCATACTTCTAACGGACTAACTAACGCCACCAACCGAAACGTGTTTGAAATCGCTCGGAAACAAATGCAATCATACCACAAACATTTTTCCGTCGTTTTTGGGTTGAGATTTTTGCCAAAAATCTCTATTTCACCTTTCTTTCTCACCTTTCGACGAATTTTATGAACCAGCGTTAAGGTTTCGAATAATAAGGGAACTGAACCAGTTTGCAGGGTAGTTTGTTCGCAAAAAGTAGAAACAAACATTTTCTTTTTCTCAGAAATATGCACCATCACTGAACAGTTCGAACCAACTTTGTATGGTTCGGGTATGGTTACGATTGGTCCTCACCGTGCTATGGGGGGAGTTTCTTCTCGTTCCAAAAGCAAAACCTCAGGAGGGGGGAGGGGGGGGGGTTGAAAAAGCTTAACTTTGGCAAAAACTTTTCCGTGCATCTTGTTCCGGGGAAGTCGTTCGTTTCTCGTTTGTGTACAGCGAACACCAAGGTTCGCTGCACGGTGCAAAGCATTTTCCGCGGGCCGAAAAGCACTTAGTCTCGTTACCGTCACCGGTTTTATTGCGCACGGTGTGGGTGATAGTGTTTTGCGATTTTTCCGCAATAAAACCCCTCTGTGGGAAATAAGAGGAGCAAAAAAAATCCCATCACAAAGACGACGCCAAACGTGATTGCCTGCTGTTTTGTATGCGAAAAGAGAAGGTAAGGTCAACTGCACACATGAAGCAAGTACCTGCTATTTGCAGCAAACTGCAACGTGCAAGATGCACACAAACACACGGAACAAAGGAATCGTGGGAAACCGTTGGGGGAAAAGCACGCAGAATGTGTGGTGTCCCAAAAATGAATCCCCATCTTACCACGGCTAGGAAATAAAAACATAGCATGAAAATTTGAATTTAATTGTAGAAACTGTCTAGACAAGTGCCCGCTTCTGCTCAACCCTCCTAGGAAGCGCTAGGAAGCTATGACCGGAATATATCGTACGGGTAACCTTTTCTATTTATTTTAGTAACAGCCACATCAGCAGCAAAGTGGCCTTTTGGTTCGAGTGGCTGTGTCCCATCCGGCATCCAACAACAACAAACGCCGGTCCGTGTTTCGGTTAAGCTAAGCCGAAAATCGGCTATATTTTACGTCCCTTCACAGTGCCTGTGGAAGAACGATCACGGGACAAATGAAGCAGTAAATTGCTCATCAAAAATTCAAGCAACAGTTTACCCACAAACAGACGCAGTGTGTGTATGTGTGCTACGTGCACTAGAAAGGAAGCGTACATGTGTCTGGAATAAAATGGAAACTGTTTGCTTTATTTATGGTTCTGTTTTTTCGCTGTGGCTTTCAATTAAAATATGCAGATTTGAGGAATTGAGTGGAAGTTAGTTTTGACAACGGGTTTAATTGATGGTGTGCAAAAATAAACAGTATTCGAGCATAATTCAACTAAATAACGAGCGCAAAAACAAAAAATTTCCATTTTGAATTGCATAACTTTCGATGACAAAATCCTCCTGAATGTATGCAATTTGCACAACGTTAAACCGTAATAGTAATCTCTAGTAAATTCAATCACTATGATGAATAAAGGCAGCATATTTCTCTGAACTGCTTTCAGTAAGCCGGGTTACATTAATTAGTTCCGATCATTACGCACTACCCCGGACTACTACGAACTGGTTAGTCTGGGTTACGCCGATTGCTTAGAAATAATCAGACCTATAATTAAGATTCGCGGACGCAAGCACAAGCACTCCATATTACTTTGCATCTATTCATTTTCATTCATTTATAAGTTTTTTTTTCCAGGGATTTCACGCACTTTTCATTAAGAATTTTCCTGGAAAACCCGTAGTTTTGCTACAAGGAACAGACCCATTAATCTTTTCAGTAGTATTGGAATGCTTTTTAATATGGAAAAGTGGATTCGACTGCAGGCAACAATATTATTTCAGTATTTCTTTTTAGGGTTTCAAGCGTTCTAATCGACCACTTATCAATTGAAAAAGCTTTCAAGAACACATGAAAACGTCTACGGATAAGGTCCTTTTTTCATTCGTACAGAACGACCTGGTCGAGTTGTTGGGAAAGGTTCTTCTCAACAAGGAAAATTTATTCGATACATGAAGGAAATTCGCAAGGAAGAAAGACTTTCGATACAACTTCTACCGAGGTTTGTAGCATAAAATAACGTCAATAAAACGTTCAAACGCTTTTATAAAGCCTGTAAAAAATTTTAGTTGTAGTTATTAGCTAACGCTATAATAAGAAGCCCTTGAATGTTAGCAGCCGGAGTACTGCATTGTAGCACGTAAGCTCCACTATTTAACATTCAAAGAGCACATTAAGTACAAACGATTGCAAAAGCCGATAACACACTAAAAACATATTACAATTTTTTTTACAGATAATTCATGCTTAAAGAACTCATTTGTTCATTCATGTAAGCTAAGTAATCGAGCTCAGTGAGCTTTTAATTCATAACAATAGTTAAAGCTGTGCTGTCAGCCACGTGCTGTTCTGGTTGGTTGGTTTTTAATAACTTGTAACTAAAAAAAGATCTTTCAAATAGTATAACGCAAGTAATCAAGAAAAACTCCCGACGGTAGGTTTCGTATGCTAGATGAATCCATCCATCCCAATCAATGTAATTGAGACATCGCTGTGCCTCAAAAAAAAAAGGAACACAAGCACGATCGGAAACCTTTTCATTCCACCACGGTTGACGGTTTTGAGACGACCCCGATTGGCCACGTGCCGTCTTCGGATATCCATTATCGGCTGCAAAGGTACAATGTTTACAGTATGACCTGGGCCTTTTTTTAGAAAATTCACCAAACAAAACCAAAAAAACCAAGGCAGGGACGCAAAACCGTAAATAACAAATAAACAGAACCCTGTACAGTGTGGCGAACCCAAAAAAAGGGAAGATTGGGGAGAAAAAATGGTCGGTCAAAAAGTCAAACACTTACGATTTACGAAGCACTGTAGCAATATGTTGAAAAAAGGGAATTTTTTGTTTGTTGTGGTGTGTTTACATTCTTTCAGCTAAAACCTCCTTTTATTCGCATAAATCAATGTCAAGGTTGGAAGAGAGCGAAAATACTAAACGCAACCGACCTTAGATCGAATCCCGTTCGACCCCTACGGCATTCGGCAGGTCCACGCGATGATTTGTCGTCCTTTCCTGCCGTCCATTTCCGTTTTCCCGACCTGCGGTCCGAATTCGAAGAACACCGGACGATTATTCAATTCTTGGGAAGGAAGTATTGAAATTAGAGCAACTCTCTCTCTGCCCAAAAAAACCTGTAGCAATCCGTATTTACGATGGATTGGCTTTATTTGATCTGCCTGTGCCCTCAAGCAGCAAGGACAATGTCTTTCAGTCTTCCCGTTTTGTTTTGCTCTCTTTGTGCTTGTTGGATATATCTCACTGCCAACGGAAAGGTTGAAGGTTGACATTGTTTTATTTGCAGAACACGGTTTTTTTTCTTGCTCACAATCGAAACATGAGGAACATGAAAGAAAAAAGAACCTCGAGTACTTCCGCTATTTATCGTCTTGTTTCCATCTAAACCATGACACGTGTTTGCTTGTGTTCTGTTTGTTTTTTTTTCTTTGATGGTACCGTATGTATTAAATCCAACTAATCCTCTTTCTCTCTTATAGGCAAACAACATTTTTCTTGTGAGTCTGATTTCCTTCCTTCCGTGTATCACAAGTTATTCATTTCCAATTATTTTTTCCTTTCTTGTCTTTCCTTTCCCACCATAAGATATGTCTTGCACGGTGGTCTTTTAGTACCCTTTTTATTCGAGCAGCCGTTCGAGCAGTGCAGAGCACGCTAAGTACAGACAGGAGTGGGAAAGAAAGAAAAACAAAAAAACATTTTCCCTGTCCCGGTGTGCTACCGACGATCGAGAAGCAATAAATCATCGCAGCAAAAAGTGTGATTACCGCCAACACTGACACTACATTTTGTCGACTCCTTTACTGGGAGAGTTCAGGTCAGGAGTTTGGTCGGAAGTTAGTTAAAAAGAGGGAGAAAAAAAAAACAACAAAAGAACCGAACGAATGCATCGTCAGCAAACGGGACGTTGATTTATGCTGAGTTAAATGCAGTCGACCTGCTTTCTTACTGGCCGCACGGTGAGTGTTTTACCGTCCGATGGCTGTTTGTGTGACTTTCGCTGGAAAATGAAAACGGGCTTGTCGGATTTCATTTATGCTTCAACAATGTTTTTTTTTTCCAGGAAAATCTTTTTTTGTTTTTCTTTTGTCACAATAACTTTTGTCTGTGACAAAGCATATTCTGAAGGGCGGAAACATCTTGCAGGAAGAAAAACAGGGAAAGGTTTGTGAGTGAACAGTTTAGTACGAAATGTCCGACTGTTTCCTTTGCTTTCGCACACATTCGCCAAAAATACAAAGCATTGGAAAGGCATGAACGTTTCAGCCCTTACGGCAATATAAGTTACCCATCAAACGTGGGCGATGCTCCCTCATGTTGAAGATGTGTGTGTTGTTATTGAGTTTTCCAAAATAAAGTATGCTTTTTAATTAGATTTTTTCTCCACCTTATTATAGCACACGGTGGCGGACCAAGTACCCCACAATAGGCCACAACGAAACGATCGCGTTGAGCGTTATTTTTTCGAACCACAGTTTTTCTTTCACATCCGACTGAACTTTACGACCATTATGGTGAAAGCTGGCATTTACATTCCTGCGTCCGCTTTCCAACTCATTTTTCGTACTTTTAATTAAAGCACATACACGGCTACATTTTGTATGCGCTTGTGTGTGAGTTGAAAATGGTGTTTATCCCATCTTGAGGTGTTTTTTTTCATTTTGTTGTTTTGTTACTAATTATGTAAAGTAGAGTGTGAAGATTGTTTTTTTTTTCGCTTTTAATTTGTGGATGTAACACACGCTAAATTGAGTTTTGATTAAAGCCGTTACGATGCGGGAGAAACACTTTATTAAGTTATTGACGTGCCAGCAGTGTGTTTAGGTTTTGAATACCATCATTCATGCTTGTAATTATGTTTATTTGGCACGGTATGGAGGTTCCACCGGAAGTAGTTAACCAATTAAACAAATTTAATGATGCGTTCAGTAATACTAGGTGTGTTGATATAAATGATTCTATGTCCAATGCACGCAATGTCAGTTTGACAGCAATTAAAAAGTGAATGCCTACATATACACTTATATTTGCTATAAACATGCTATAAAAACTAGCAAATATTGTAGTGGCTATATGAATCGTTATCGTTGTACGAAAAAACGAGAAACGTTAATGCATTCAAGCAAAACATGAATTTTGATTATTGAAAAACATGGTTTTTCGATTTTCCAACAGCGAGCAAACCATAAATAAAAATATTATCCACTTACAAAAACCAAACCTGCACAAACATGGTAGTAAGCAAAAAGTGTTCACTTTTATCTAGTCCAATCCAACCGGGCATTACTATTCCGATGGTATTGTATGACAATGGTGCAAGCAAAACAAAAAATCACCCACTCAAAAGATACAATCGGGTTGCTCTGCTCGTTCGATCGGACGAGAAAATCGTCCGCTTCGATGAATAAATGGATGACACGACAGTTTGGAGTACTTTCGCCACTAATTCATGCGCATATCATGTGACAGTGAAGAGCCGTGCGACAGGAATCGTTCGTGTGCGACGTGCCAGGATTGGCCGGGATTTGTTCCTAAACTTTGGTATAACACACACCGTTCAGCTGGGTACGTTCCTGCTTGGAACTTGACCATCCGGAGATTAGGAGATTGATGACCAAAAATAACTTACTCCGTCGTGACCGTAGGCGATACATCTCTGGAACGCGTGGTTACGCGTGGATGTTTCGCTTGTTGATGTCTTCATGTCCAACGGGCAACTGTTGTCTGGAGGCTATAAACACCAACCCCCGAGCAATGCTTTAAGCCGATGAGGATATGCCTTTGGGGGAGGAAGAGGCCTTTATATGGTTGTCTCCCGAAAGCCATTAATCATTGTACCGCAAATAATTAAGCAATATGGAGAACATGGCTACATTGTCGGAACCTGTTGGAACGTTCGGCTCGGAACTTGTAAGCCGATGCCGTGGCGAGTACAGCAATCGGGTTGATGGTGGCGGTTGGTTGGTCGGTCAAATCGGCAAAAAGGGAATTGATTATTTCACTGCGAGGGGATGGAGATGTCCTACTTTTGGGGTTTTGTATCGGCAGCAAGAAGCGTCAGCAGCAGCAGCAGCATCATCATCATCGCCAGCACTGTTCCGCTTCTCACTGAACATCTGGTAAAGGGGATGTTGGCTGAGAAAAGGATGCTACTATTTTTTAATTAAGAATCTGGAACAGTGCGCTTTGGAGCTGTGGTTTTGTGGGTTAATTAGATTAAAGCCTTTATCATGCTTATCACGCTGCACGGATGCGAATATCGTGGCCGATAGTCGAACGAATGAACGAGAGAACGGGAAAGAAACTGTCCTCGAGATGATCGTCACTCCGAACTCGGCGAGCGGTCGTACTGGGTGGGAAAAAAACGATAGACTATTGGAGCCATCCTTGAAGTGACTCGAATTCGTTCCCATTTCGCACGATGCTAATTAAATAAAGCAGCTTCAAGCGGTGCCCGATACTGGTGTCCTTTCCGTTCGCACCTCCAGATATCTTACCCGGTGTGGGAATGAAAGTGTTACTTTTCGGTTTACCTTCTTAGGATGGAGACGATAGCGCCCGCTCGAAGACATTGACAATTTCTCACTCGACGGGACGTATCATAACGAGCGGCCATTAGTGCTGGGTTGATGTTGCTGTTGTACTT
>STHB01024582.1:0-11386 GCA_018908115.1 Anopheles rivulorum
TATTAATTACAGCGACTTTAAATAGACATAAAAAGTGAATGTCGGGAATGATATTCTCCAATATTTTCCCCAAACAAAAAACACCAAAATTCTCTCACTTGCGTAAACAAAAGCACCAACAAAAAAATGTTAAATAAATGCCTGTAAAGCCTGAATAACGTTACACTGCAATACTTTGCATTGTGCAATGGACGTGGCTTTGAGCTTTGAGTAGAAACTTTTGTGACTTCCGGCCCGATTGCGACCGGTTTACCGTGTGCAGGCCCACACAGCCCTAAACTCAGCATTCCTGTTTTTTTTCCTCCGGATCTCCGGAACTCCGTTCTATTTATAGCGTCGTGTTCTATATTTATCTTCCACCCTCTCCCTTCTTCCCAACCCCGACCCCGCTATCTCCATCTCGTTCACTCCATTCTTATTCTTTGGCGGTGGGGTTATTCCGTTGCCTTTTCTTTTTTCTTTGCCCCATACGCGTCCTTGGCGTCGGTTGCCCTGGAAATGACATTGGGGCACGGATTAAGGGATTTATAACGATGCTCTTTTCACTGCGGTTAGTCAGCGTGCAGACCAAAACTGCAACTACTGAACTGTGTAGTGAGGCCAATGCTGGAGATAAAGTTGAGTAGAGGATGCCTGCCTGCCTGAGCCACCAATTTGGTAAAGCTCCGTAATCCGTGCCATCCGTTCGGGTTGCTATTTATCTGTGCGCGTTACTGTTTCAATTGTGCCAGCAGCAGAACAAATAGTGGGACCGAACCGCTTTAGCCAGTTTTGATTGATACTGGCAAACGGGGTTTTTTTTCCTCTCTAACTTCTCATTGTGCAATTAGTCATACTCGTTTTAAAAAAAGTGACACTCACACGAAACAGACGCACCGGTACATGTACTAACACAGCTTTAGCTCGACACTAGCGGCAGCCTTTTCAAGCGATAACGATGACGCTTAATTCAAATGCTAAGGTTTCCATCCGTAGTAGATTTAATCACGCACATTTCTTTTACAATAAAGCACTCGGCTCCCTTTGACGCAGTAAGGGAATTAAACTACTGCCACGGTGGTACACTATTTTACGACCAACGAACTGGTACGCAGCGCGACACAGCTGCACACGGTAGCCGCCAGCACGGACTCGACACGGACTGCAAATGTCAAACCGAGCGTTCCGGCGACACACTAGCCGACATTGCACACACGACAGCGCTGGGACAAAAACCGTGCAGACGCACACCAGCGCGAAGCACCAGGCAGCGTGGATTGGCGCGTGGCGAAAACTCGCGAACTTTCCCAGCATCCAGCAGTACGCTCACACACCAGAGAAGCTTCTCTTCTCATGCTGCGTAAGCGAGAGAGCGTAAGCAAGTGAGAACGTCTCCGGATGAGAAATAAAATGTTGCGAGCGTGTGTACGTGAGATGAAATGTCCTGTCGCTCAGCGTACAGCGTCGTGTAATACGCGTTCGCACACACGCTCACCGGTGGACGCGACCAAAGGCGGACACGTTCCGTCGGTAGTGTTGGTGTGTTGTACTAGCAGCAGGTTAGAAGTCAACTTGTATGAAGCGGCTATGACAAATGATGCTTTTACTGCAACGACAATATTGTAACCCCTGCTTCAAGCATCTACTCACGCTGTGCGTAGTAGTGATATAGTGAGCAAAACGAAAAACAGAAGCTTTTCTCCTATTAAACTCATCCAAAAAAAGGTTTCGATTCGCGATTGAAGGGAAAAGTTAAGTTAAAACGAGCAACCACAACAGACCCCGTAAGACACCTCGCCTCGATCGCCACATTGCCGTGACCTTGAAAGTTTTCTCCTTATCCTGACGCAAAATTAGACACCTTCACCGACAAGCTGGCCACCGGATTGTGCTGGCGAAGTTTTCCACCCGACACCCAAAGTGCTGCTCGACCTAATAAGTGCTGTGACTGTTTGTGTTGCACCAGTCTGTCATCGAGATTGTTGTTTGCTAAAAGAAAGCCATCCACAAATTCTACCACATTGCCGGCATCTCTTTTCTTCTGTCCGGCATTTGGAAGCTCACGCGAACAAAACATGCGAAATACTAATCATCAAGTGTGCCAACATCCATCCAGGAACTTAACCAGACACTAAGTACGCCGCAGTACCATGGCCGTTTGCTGATGTGCGGGCTTAATTTTCCACTCCAGCAAACTCTGCACCACAGTTCTTTCGCAGTTCTTGCACTTTTCATGCAAACTGCACGTGGTTTCATCGGGGAAAATGGACAACACAACGAGAAAGTCTTAATGAGGAGGAATGTACTGGTCATAATGTGAAGAAACTGCGACAAAACGTATAAAATGCACCGTACAAAACCACGAAAATGATAATATCGGTTGATATTATGCTGGATTGTGCCAGAAGAATACGCAGAAGAAAAAAGCCCCCACAAATTAAATATCACGCGCAACACGAGAAAAAGACTAACACAAGAAGTAATCAGATATAAAAGAGAAAGAGAGAAGGAGAGCGAGCGAGAAAGAGAGACAAAAAGAGAGAAAAAGAGCGAGTAATGGAAAATCATTTCAAAGAGAACATGGAAGCCATTGGAAAGCTCAAGCTGGTCGAGCTGGTTTATAAGAATCGTTAAAGCAGGACTGGACACGCTCCAACGAGTAAAATTGGAAAGGAAAATAAAAAAAACCAGGGAGAATTATGGCATTTACGTCAAAAAAAAAGGACAAACCAAGCTCTGCCATCCTTTCTCCCTTTTAAGGTATCCTCCTGCTTGGATGTATGGTGTATCGGTTGGTCAGCAATGGCACAACCCAGCTGGGTACGGGTTAACTACGCGTCTTGTGATGCTACTTTTATCCTGACAAAAAAAAAGTTGTATCACTCTCCCAAATGGAGATTCAATTTTCAACGATACGGATTATAATGGCTTCGTTTGAGAAAAAAAAACAAGCCAAAACAAAAAGCATTGCGTCATTGTTTTGCTTCCACAAAAATTTTCACCGGAAACTTATCAACTAGGTCAAGTGAATAATTCAATTTCAGCACTTTTTACTGACCATAAGGTATAAGAAAACACTCGAAAAAAAAACCCCGAGGAAGTGATACCCAATTCCGGCTAAAACAGACAAATAAATTAATTACGCTAACGTAATCGTTTGTGAACATATTTTTCCTCCGTGCATTACTCATTTGCAGCTTCGATTGCGGATAATAAAGCAAGAGTTAGTTCGAAAAAAAACTCCCAGAAGAAGATGCTTTGCGTCTTTCACTAAGGCAAAATAAATGAAAATAGTAAATAAAACAGAAAATAAACATAAATGTCACTTTCTTTCGTATGTATTTGTGTGTTTGCGATGGTTGAACATTTGACAGCAAGGAAAGCTTTCAAACCCAAAGCAACGCAAAGCTCAAGCTGTTTTGTTTCGCATTTGCTTCAATTACTTGCATTGTTATTTGCCGCTTAACTATTCATCTCGGCCGGTTGACTTTTCTGGTTTAGCAAAGAAAGAGAAAAAAAAACCCATAAGGAAAGCAACAAACGTTGCCGTCTCGTGTTGGGAAGCGACGTTTAGTGCTTAAAGAAAATGCTAAAATCCACTAAACTAAAAAAATAAAAAGAAACAATCCCAGCCACCCCCCACCCCTTTTCCACCCAAACACGGTTAAACCGTACTGCGTATATCGATGATAGTGGAAAAAAAAATCCCGAATTGAAATCACCTGATTTGCGTTGGTTCGGAAACATTTATCGTTTTCATGGTTGGGAACAAGGCAAATGGTGATGGCGGCACGGTTCCGTCCCCAAGCGCTAAAGTGCTGACTTCAAGCGAAGCTTAACTCGGTGGAGATTTGCTCCCTTCTCCTCCAAACCCTTCGCCCTGGCTCTTTTCCTGCCCGTATCCCTGCTATGTCCCTCTTAGGGGCGTTATTTTTTTTGTGAGTCCTTCTCTTTTCTTTCTCTCTGCTTTTTTGCTTCTGCAACTCCGCAATCGCCATTACCTAACCGTTTTGCAGACATTTGCCGCAGACCATGCAGATGTCCGTCCGTAAGGAGGCATCCGCTTGTTTCGTGTTTTCCTTTTTTGTCCCCCCCCCCCCCTTCCTTATTTCCCTTGCAGGCACACGCTCCTGGAGGACATGGGAGGCGACCAAGATCAGCAATCCGTACTTCCGAAGATGCGGGCAACGCAAGCCGGGACAGTGCGAGCGGTTGGGCAAATTGTTTCTTTTCTCGCAATTGCTTCCACACTATCCAATGTGGACGAGTGTGTAGCACAGCTCCCGATGGAATGCTTTAAAGGCAGCAGCAGCACCAGAAGCAGCAACAGCACAGCAGCAGCGGCAGTAGAAGCTCGTTAGGCTAAAAGTTCCTTCCAGTGGCGTTCCCCCGAGGCAATGCTTCTTCCTTCTTTTTTGCATTTTTTTTTTTTTTGGTTTGGGTTCCTCTTTTAGTATGCAACCGAGCGTCGCAAAGCGGCAAAGAAAGCAGACCGAAAGAAATGAAAATGGATGGATGGAGTAACCCATGGGCGATTGCACGCGCGTTCGGAACGCAGCAGCTCGTTTCGGGGTACGACACCCGAATTAGTGTATCGGTCACGCGGGCACGACCAGTTCGATGACGTCAAACCATCGGTACCATAATGTATGCATGTGGGACAATAAGGCTGCTGCTGCTGCCACACGACGGTTGCTGCAATAACGCACGACACCGAAACGGGAGCAATGTGTTAACATGGGACACACATCGAGGATAAAGGAATGCTTGCACGGGAGTAAAGCAAGTGCACATTATCTGATGCTAACAGAGAAAGAGAAGAGGATATTGAAACTTGCAGCTGAAACAACTAGCTGTAAGTGAAGTGTGTAAATTTGTAGCTTAACAAGGTGTGAATATCATGTTTTGGCTGCTGTTAAGAACACCAGCTCCACAATGGGTACAATCTTTCTTGCGCACAGAACAACAGAACCATGAACCATGGGACGGAAGTTCCGGAACTCCAGTTCAGCCACAAGCGCAACAAACGAGTAAAACTGGATCACGAAACGTTGCACGTTCTTCCCTGTAAGCTTCCTTTGTGCGTGTTTTTATCGTGCTCGGACATTCCACGGATTCGTCCCAAATCGGTCCCCGTTTATATGGGCGTTCGTTCTTGTCTTCACTTCCGGTTGATTGATAATTGGTGGCATCCGCACGCAACATCCGGCACGGCAAAACGGATTTGGATGGCGATAGTAAAAGGAAAGAACATATTGGTTCCCGGTTCCAGGCACCGTAACGAGGACACGTCCCTTACACGGTTAATCAGACCAGTGACTCTGCAGGACAGAGAGCTTTCTTTTCTCTTTAAATCGCTTTTTCCGTTCAGCATAAACCTTTCTTTAATGGTGTTTAGTTTACCCAAAAAACCCACGACATAAAATGGCGAATAGGAACTCCAATCGGCAAGAAAAAGCTGCTCAATGCCCAATTCAATTACGCCTCCGACTGCATTTTTATGCTGCACTGCACACACTGCAGTGCGATTAGAATTGGACAAGCGTTTGAGAGGAGATGCGAAAAAAAAACGCTTTAAATGGAACAAATTAGAGCTAATGGCTACGTGACCGTAGCCGTTCGGTATGAACGCTAAATCTTCAAACGTTTGACTCGATTATTTTTAAACGCTTTCTAAAACACAAAAGAACCACTTATACCTTACTCGCAACACTGTGCGCAACGAGTTGGATGCGTGTTGGTGCAAGCGTCATTTAAAATATTATGAGCAACAAAAGCATATCCAAATGCATCAAAAGCTCATCCGCACGCTTGTCCAAATCTAATGGGCACTCACACTCACAGCACAAAAGGAAAAGGTAACATAACTTTCCAGCAATTGTGTCGCTCAGAATAATGTTCGGCAAAAATGTTTTCCTTCCCATCCAATCGAAACTCCAGCTCGTTGGACACAAACTCCCAAAAACAAAAACAAAAAAAGCAAGCGCCCACACACACGATCTGTTTCATGGACCAGGGATGACCAAAGCACAAAAAAAAAGGTTGCTCGCCTGTGATGTGTCGCCCGGATTAAACCATTCGGGTAAACTATGACAACATTGTTCGCAACTCATCCATGCGCACCGGAACAGCACGAAACTAAGTGCCACTCGGCGTTGGGATGCTCCTGCGCTTTGTACAAGGGCAAGTGGAAGAGGTCCCTGCGCTGAATCAACAGTATATCACAATAAACTATTACCGAATACAAAACCTTTTTCTCCACCCAAACAAAACATAAAAAAAACCCGGGAAAAGAGGTTTCATCGCTGTCGGTCACAACGATTCGCATGCATGGACATTGAAGGAAAAAAATTGGGAAAAACTTGAACGAAAATACAAGAAATAAAACACAAATGTTCAGGGCTATAAACCATACCCCAAAAAGGGCTGAGAGAAAGAGTAAGCGATGGAGAGAGAGAGAGGGAAATAGGATTTTTTTCTTCTGGTAACTCTGGACGAAACTAAAGTTCCTTCCTTTGGACTATATATTTATATGTATAATTTTTTTGTTTTGTTTTGGCTATTTGTTGTATCGCCACTACCTTACAAAATCGCCCATTTATAGCCAATGGTCCTTGGAAGTTGCTCCATGCGTAAAATTCTTTTCAAGTACACGAACCAACAAAGGAAAGGAAGCGAAACATTGGTACAAAACCGGAAGCGCATGGGACCGAAGGCGGACAGAACAGGCGCGCACCGGGCTGGACATGCTTCACAGGGCTGGTATAAGCATATAATTTGAGGCTGTGTGGTTTCCGCTCATGAACCGTAACATATTTCACACCTTTTTTTTTTACTCTCTCCAACCGAAAACTTTCCCCACAGGGGAGGGACTTTTCGGGGACTAAAGTGGGAAAAAGGTATCAAGAACACTTTGCTGAAACAAAAGGAAAAAGCGGTAGCTCTGTTTTCAAAGTAAGAAAAACAAAAATTGAACGAGAAGAAAACAGAAGCGAAAAGAAAAGAAACAACAATACCACAACAAAACTCCGGCCGCCTGTCCGGTTCGTTCGGCTTTTGCGACTTAAAAGCGACTGTGGACACCTCACGCTGCAGGGGCTTTTGCGAGTGACGCACAGTGGTCCAGGCCAGGCTTGATGGGTGGACGGAATATTTGTTTTGATAAGTTAATATTCTAAATTTGATGATAATTTACGAATTTTTGAATCTTGAAAGAACATTGAAAATAAGTATAAAATGTATATTCTTAGTTATTTATATCAGCTTTATGTATCTCCTATCTAAAGCTTTATTAAATATTATGTGAACAAAGTGTAATTGTTAATTTAATTACTAAAGTACTGACAGTGACAGAACAAAATGACAAGATCTTGAAACGCTAAGCGTTCTCGAAACAAATACAGGTATAATGAAAAAAATGAACATTTTACATCTAGGACACAAAGTATGATCCGAATTTCTAATCATCAATATATTATAATGAATAAAACAAAGGATAATAGAAAAAGCATAATAATAGTAAAAGCAAGACAAATACACTTAAATGTGAAGAAACATTTTGTCTAATCTTATACAGCTTCCGAGTAAAATGAAGACAAATTTAGAATAATTGGTAACAAACTATCCTTATTTTCTTTCCAGGTTGAAAGAGTTTGTAGAAAATACGTCCACCATCTAAGCCATTGTGCGCCGCAGTAAGCAAGTTGTGAGAGCGACGGAATGTCACTTTCCCGTTGGTTTCGTCGGGGAAAACTGTGCACCAAAACTCTCACTTTTCCTTTGCCATCACCCAGTCCAACCCACTCACCCACACATGTCGAAATGAGTACAATTTAATTTACTCCAGTGTCAAACAGAGCAGACGCCAACCACAGTGTTAGCGTTTAATCGTACGCGTTTGTACGCAAGTGAACCGTTCGGTGTTGGCAACAGTCGGCAACGAGCATCTCCTCCGTGTAGCTTCGGTAATTTATTCTACCGCTCCGCAAGTCTTGGGCTCCACAAGTCTTGCTGGAAAGAATAGTCCAAAGTTGACCGAAACTTCCCACCGGGCTGTTCATGGATGCGTGCCGGCAGTTCAAAAGGACGCTAATGTCGCGTTGCTTGCTCACAAAAATTACTTAAAACTTGCCGAATGAAAGTTAACGATTAGAGGGCTTATGCATCCCTTGTGTGAGCTCGCACTGCTCGATGCGAACTTCACATCTCCGTACCGTGCGTGTGATGTGTACGGCAAAGTTTGTGCTGTTTCAATGTCCTCCCACAGCAAAAAAAAAAAGCACGCAGCACCACCAGTGTGGGTAGGGATCGCGCATTCAATGGCGCAGTTAATAGAATTATTATGTCCACAAGGGACGCACGGTCGCTCAACGCAAAAAAAAACAAAACAACATCAAAGCACAAAGCGTCAACAGCAGAAAAAAGCAGACACCCCTGAAACCATGGCACATCCCTACCAAAACGCAGCGTTTGTGTTTGTGTGTACGTTTTATAAAGTTACGGGGGTGTTGTCTTTGGCCATTATGATCGGTGGGATGGAATGGGATGGGATGAAAAAGGGCCAGGTGGCAGGCATTTGTCGCATAACGCATTTCTTCTCCCAACGGTTCGCGGTTCGGGGGATGGTTTTTTGGGATCGGATTTTACGCCAAAAGGGCAAAACTTTTCAGTCGAGGGGGGAGAGTCGAGCTTTTTGTTTAGCTAAATAATTTATTGCCCCCACCGCTGAATAAAAGGGGGGGGGGGGCACTGCATGGTTTCGGCGATAGGTTTGTTTATGCACCGCTCAACCGCCCGGTTGATATAGTTGAGATTTTCTTGCGGACCAAATAATGGCAAACAACGGCCAACCAGTACTATGTATGCTGGTTCATTCTGTGCTAGCGCTGTGCAACACACCACATTAGGCGTTGGGAGCATAATTTATTATAACAGATACACTAAACTTCGGCCTTTTGACAGTAATGCAGTCGTGAAAGGATTTGCAAACGGTGGGAGCAACTAAGAAAAAAGCATTTGCAACTGCTGCACAATGGCATATTTAAACTGTTTAAGGAAAAAAATCCATTCACTGCTTGGAAATATAATTATAATGGTGAGAAAGACTAAAACCGGATTGATTACGTCAGAACCGCTAGAGTCCTAAGCGGAGGTCGCTCAAGACGTAGTGGTTTTTCGTGATCTTGATGATCGACTGACACTCCGCTTTAGAGCTCAAAATTGTTGGAGTAGATCATCCGTTGGAGATTTGGACATGAAAGTGTTGATGATGATGCTGAGATTCAACGACTCATTAATCTCTAATTAGCCCACATTTTCCAGTTCTTTCTTGGGAAGATGAGCGAGCTCAGGTCGCTCCAAAACATCACATACTCCTTCGTCTGATACTTACTGATGTAAGCAAGAACTTCTGGAAAACTCTTTGTGTCCATATCCCTCGTCACCATATGCTCTGAAGAAAAGCTCTTCAATAACTAAACTATCATCTTCTTCTAGATTATGATTTGTCCTTAATGCTTATCTTCTTGGTGACCTCCACACCTGTCATTCAGCGTCGATAATAGATCTCCCTATCTATTATGACCCAGACGTTGCACATCGTCGGAAATAGATTTGCTAACCAGTGTCTTCAGCTGCTGTTTCTGAGCGTTTGGTTGCTGCTCAGAAGCGTTTCACCTCGACTAACAACTGTCTGTACATAGCAGGATATTTATAAAAGTCAAAGTTACTCTTATGAAAAAATCGCTAAAAGTCGGTGTAACTTTAAAGCCCCAACCAGCTTGAATGTTTGAGTGAGGTGTGTTAACCTAATGGTGTTAGATTATTGATTAATGCCAGTATTTGCTCACAACCATTCAAGCAAATATAATGCTGTTTAATGCTTATTAATCTTCCACACTCCGAACCTCCCGCCATCCATTCTTGGAATAAAATAATTTCCAAAGCAAATGTATTCAACACGCTTTTACGTTCAAATATTTAATTAGTTCCACAAGCACTGCGCATAATTCTACCCGCTAGAAGGTTTGTTGATAATTCCACCGATAGTACTGCCGATTCCACGATCCGGCATCTACCAGGCAGCAGTTCCCAATGCTAAACAAACAGCCTGCTTGCACCATCACGAACAGCAAACAGTGCAAAATGGTGGCGCATCATCAGTTTTCAACGGAATGCAGGAATGGTTGCGATGCGACCATTTATCGACTGATACAGACGCATATCCCGGCCATCCATAACCGGACACAGCGTGTAATGTATCCCTTTTTAGGGTTGAAATTATGATGCCGAAGGTAATGGTGAAATCGGTCGTTAATCGGCACACCACCATCGGGGCCCGTGTCCATCATCGATTGCAATTAGCATTGCAGTATCGATATAAGCGCATCTAAATTAGATAATTTCGAACCGGAGCTCAATTTTGCTCCGATAGCATCAATCGGCCGTACATCCGTGGCGCGCTGTAACGATGGCTAATTTGGTTGAATAAATTTCAAAATCACTTCCTTTACGGCAGCAGCGTGAATGTATCTTTTTTTTTTTGTTTTTGTTTCCCGCGTTGAATCCCGGCATCCTTAACGTGCCGGAAGTGACAAACGATCCCAAAGCCGATGTTCGCCATTTTTCGCCAGCTCTCTCTCTCACTTTCTCTCTCTCTCTTTCTTTCTTTCGCTCTCTCCTAGATGGTTCGTTTTAATTGTGCTAAGCGTACAATATTTATGACGGCTTCGCCAGAGCACTAGAGCAGCCTTTTTTTCGATGGCAAAGCAAAGCAACAACACAGGATATCCTTCGTAAGCGTGTCGAGTGTCGTTTTGGAGGGGCCCGTTCATGCCAACGCAAATGTGCGGGAAGGAGCAAAAAGGGGAAGCCTGATTTTCCACCCGGGAACCATGCTAATTTAATCAAAGACAACGAGTTATCTTCTGGAAAAGGATGTCGTCCCACGCCCGAACCCAACTTTCCCTGTACCTTCGTTCCCTCTCACTCGCACACGTTTTGGGTTCGTTTGGGTTTAGGTTGTTTGCATCCTTCTTTGTCGCTCCGATCAATCTCCACCGTTGGGCTGGTTCTTCACACCAGCCCAGCACACAGGCTAGGTCTCGGCTCACAGCCGAGCAACCATAATTTTCATCTTCTTCGCGCCTCAGCTCCTTAGTCTGTCGCGCGTTTGTGAAGATTTATTCAACTCGTTTCCATAACTTACGCGCCATACATCATCATGCGTACGCGCGCCAGTACCGCTTTGGCCAAAGGAAATAAATTCTAGCCACCATCCCATATAAGACACGGCGTCGTGGCGCCTACCGTTTACACAGCGGATTCATTTCGCAACACTTTTACCTGCCGCTGTCGCCCTTTACCTAGCCGATCCGTGTGAGCCATAAAAGTTGGCGAAAAATTAAGC